>JAWRVF010000725.1:0-185445 GCA_036785485.1 Physcomitrellopsis africana | reverse complement strand
TTCGACGGAATATCAAGACCAAGCGGCCATGTGATAAGTTGGACTACCGGAGATTGGAACCATTTGTTATCCAAAAGCAGATCAATCCTGTGGCGTACCGCTTAGAATTACCAGCTGCTATGAAGGTACACCCTGTCTTTCATGTTTCTCTGTTAGAGCCTTATCGAGAATCGTCTTTTTCTTGAAGAGTGCAATGTCCGCCACCTAGTATAGAAATTGAAAACAATGAAGAATATGAGGTGGAAAGGATACTAGATTCACGGCGAAGATGGAATAAATTAGAATACTTTGTGCATTGGAGCGGCTACGATATTAATGAAAGAACATGGGAACCGGCCAAAAATCTTGCCAATGCGTCACAAAAGGTACAAAAATTCCATCGACAATATCCTAATAAACCAAAAGCTGGTCATTAACGAAGCATGAAGATGAAGCCTTCTCTGGAGAAATGAATAGAAAAGGGATCCAAGTCTCATCAAAACATAACTTGTTATATTTCGTAGTATCAAGATAACTAATATCAAGGTGTATTTAGATATGGCTAGTGAGAATGTAGATACTATACTAGTGGTACCATCTCAACCGAGTAGCTCACGACGTCGACCTCGAGATGAAGAATTAGAAGAGCCAAGAAGACGTTGAAGAATACCAAGCAACAAGTCACATGTAATTGTCTTTGAAGTTGAACCAGCTCATGCAAGTAGTGGCGAAGCGATATTTTCAGGTCGTTTCCACAATGAAGATACAAAAGTTCAACATGGTCTCAAGTAGAAGGTATTGGTCATTATCGGTCTATACAAGGATCCATGAATCATCTGCCTCGTGAACAACAGCTGGAGTATATTACAGAGACTATGCGACAAATTTTTGATTTCCTACGTTTGTGAGTATACATCTCAAATGGCTTCTCGGAGACCTCGAAGCTAGAGGAGGAGGTGATGTCAAGGACATATTTGTTAGAACCTTTTAGAATATTCTAAAAGTTTTTTAGAACTCTCTAGAACCTTTTAGAGCCTTCTAATATCTTCCTAGTTGGTAGAAGTTGCTTGGAGCAGTTTCTAGCTTAGTAGAAGTTACTATAGCTCCTTAGCTGGTAGCTACTTGGAGAAGCTTCCCCTACATAAGGTTTCGGTAAGCCCCAATGGAGTGAAGCTGCTTGAGAAGCTCCCTAGATAGCAGTATATATTAGAGTCGAGGCTGAAGAGTTCTTCAGTCTCGACAACACATCTCTTAGAGCTCTAGCTCACTTCTCTAGTGTTGTTTTTATACTCATCTGATTAATCCAGTTCCTGCTAGTTCTTCTTGAACTTCTTATTTAGACTTTAAGTCTATAATTTGTGTCCATGACAAATAGGCCATTTTGAAGACTGTAAAAGATGTATAATATTTTCTTGAATTTGCTAACTTCTATCAGATCTTCATGAAAAATTACTCTCAAGTTGCCACCCCTCTTACTCAATTAATATATAAGGACAAGTTAAAATGGGGGCCTCAAGTGAAGAAGGCATTTCAAGACCTCAAGATGGCATTTACTATAGTCTCAATACTGGTGCATCTAGACTTTACAAAGGCATTTTACTTAAAGACTGATACTTGAGATTGTGCACTAGGCTTGTATTTTTACAAATGGATATAGATAACAAATTCCATCCTATTGCATTTTATTCTTGAAACTTTTGTACTACTGAAATTATTTATGAAATCCACGATAAAGAGATTCTTGCTATTGTAGATTCTTTTTAAAAATGATATCATTTTTTTGAAGGAACAATACATCTTGTCACTATATATACAAAACACAAGAATTTAGAATATTTTATGTTAACTTGGGTTCTTAATCGCCACCAAGTTCAATGGAATATATTACTATCTTGATTTAACTTTGTTATCACTTATTGTCCTAGGAAGCAGCAAGGATTGTCTGATGCTCTATCAAGGAGATCATATCTTATATCAAGGATAGGAGAAGCAATGTTTGATCAACAATATATAACTTTGTGAAAACCAAGGCAATTCCACCTTTGTGCCACTATTATATTGGCAATTATCGATTCTATTTCCTCAATGAGGTGCATACTACAATTACTAATGATGCTTTAGTCCTTGATTTTGAACATTGCTTAAAAAAAAAAATTGATAAGTTCAAATTTGAGAAAGACCTTTTATACTTTGAAGAACATTTGTATATCTTAGAAGGACCAATACAACTATGCGTTCTTCAATCACGCTATGATTTTTCCGCTATGGATCTTTTTGAATTTAACAAGACCTTGGAATTTATTTTCTAAGATTTTTGATGGCTCCAAATGTAGAAGGCAATGAAGTACTTTGTGCTCTCTTACAATATCTGTTCAAGATCCAAAAATCCTCAATATTGCCCTTATGGACTTTTACAACCCTTGTTTGTTCCAAGACGGTCATGGTCCTCTATCTTGATAGACTTCATCATAGATTTACCACCATTCAATTCATTAGATAGCATCTTTGTATTAATTGATTGATTTACAAAGATGGCTCATTTCATCTTTTGTAAAAAGATTGTGTTTAGTAAAGAAACGGCAAGGCTCTTTCTTCACAATATATATAGATATCATGGCCTATCAAATAATATCATATCTAATTAAGGATCCCAGTTCATATCTAAGTTCTGAAAACGTCTTTTTGAAATATTAAAGATGGATATTAAACTTTCTTTGGCTTTCTATTTTCAAATTGACGGCCAAATAAAACAAATTAATCAAGTTTTGGAGTAGTATTTATAGTGCAACATTAACTATCAATAAGACAATTGGATGTCATATCTGCCATTAGCAAAGTTTGCATATAATAATATTATTTATGCTTCAACTTAGCAAATATTTTTTTACTCCAACTATAGATATTATCCGAAGCTTGATCTGTGGAGTAGGCCAAAGAACAACAATTTAACAGCTGAAGGATTTGCAAAGCAGCTATTGCAATACCAAACAACTTTGAAGCTTCAATTACAAAGAGTTCAAGATGTTTATAAGGCATCTATAGATATATTTAGGAATCAACTGTCTACTTTTTATATTGGAAATAAGATATAGCTTCTTCAATGGAATATCAAGACTAAGCGGCTATGCAATAAGTTGGACTATCGAAGGTTGGAACCATTTTCTATCGAGAAGCAAATCAATCCAGTGGCATATCACTTAGAATTACCATCTACTATGAAAATACATCTAATTTTTCATATCTCTTTTTTAGAACATTATAGAAAATCATATATTCTAAAAAGGGTATAAAAATTATCCCCTAATATTCAAATTGAAGACCATGAAGAATACGAGGTTGAAAAGGTACTTGATTCACAGCAAAGGTGGAACAAATTGAAATATCTTATTCACTAGTGTGGCTATGATATTAATGAGCACATATAGGAATCAATCACAAATCTTGCCAATGTACTAAAAAAAGTACAAGAATTTTATTGATTCTATTTTCACAAATCCAAACATATTTGATGATAACTTCTTGGCAAAGATTGAATTCAAGAGATACTTATAAAGATGGAGAGAGTTAAACTAAAGCCTTCATTTGTATGTAATCATTTGTTCTAAGATAGAATAAAGTGGTAGAAGCAAATTAGTCACCATGTCAAATCTTCAAGCATTGAGAGAACAAGACTTAGAAGATTCATTTGCAGCATGATGAGCAATCGCGATAATTTTTTCTGACATTGATTGAATAAAGTAAAAAGACCGCGCATTTGGCCAAAGTATGACTTTGAGGTTTGGGCCATTTTATCGAGGACGTGAAGCCCAGAAAAGATCACGTAATCTAATGGAAACTATATCAAAATAAAGTTCACCGAAATAGAAATAGAAAGTATATGTATATTGAAAAAATTGGAATGGTGATTATCAAGATTAGAATGTAAGAGGCTCTCGAAGGTTGTGATAGTCGTAATGTCTCGTCTCGTAAATCAGCAAATGATGGCTTTTGAGCTAAATTTACTGGTTGTTGATCCTCCATCTCTTTAGTATGAACAAATCTAAGGAAATAACAAACAATACACAAGATAGGATGAAATCTCTATAGAACCTGGTTTGCTTTCTTTTATATGAATTTTCTTGTGATATTTATCTTTGGTTTGATGGATGTTGATCGATGAAATCGTTGACTTTTATTGATGTATTTGCTAGATTTTGATGGCTCGTGTCGTTCGCTAATATCATATCCGGCGTAATCTTGGCAAGATATTCCAGTCGATTTTGGCGCCGCCTTGAATCTAAAATCTCTTCAACCTCGAATTCTTCATTGTTGTCCACTTCTACAGGAGGCGGTGGCATTTGTCTTCTTCCTTGTATATCCATTGTCTTGTATGGCTCAAGTAGTGACACGTGGAATATAAGATGGATCTTCATGGACTCCGGTAGGTGTAATCGATATGCAACTAGATTGATTTGTTCAGAAATAGGAAAAGGTCCAAGATTACGATAGTCCAACTTATTACAAGGACAAGTAGTCTTGATATTGCGACGAAATAACCATACCTTGTCCCCCACATTGAATTGTGGTTGTTCCTTGTGATACGCATCTGCATTTGTTTTTTGTCATTCTTGAGCTTCTTTTAATTGCACCTTCATTATTGCATGTAGCTCTGACAAACGATTTGCCAAATCTTCTGCTGTTGGATTATCAACTTTTGAAAAGTCAAAAGCATCAAGTCGTGGATGATAACCATAATTGGCAAAGAAAGGTGTTTGTTGCGTAGAAGAATATATCATATTATTATAAGCAAATTCTGCCAATGGCAGAAGAGCTATCCAATCATCTTATTGGTAGTTGATGATACACCTTAAATATTGCTCCAAGACTTGGTTCACGTGCTCTGTTTGTCCATCAGTTTGAGGATGAAAAGCTAAAGATAACTTTATGTCCACTTTTAAGATCTTGAAAAGGGTTCTCCAAAATCTTGACACAAATTGAGTTCCCTTATCCGATATAATATCCTTAGGTAACCCATGATAGCGATAGATATTATCAATGAAAAGCTTAGTTGTTTCTTCACCTGTGATAGATTTTGTGCATGGCACAAAATGTGCCATCTTGGTGAACCGATCTACTATCACAAATATAGAGTCATAAGATCTAGAGCTTGGAAGATCTGTGATGAAATCCATAGAAACAGAAGACCATGATTGTTTTGGAATAGGTAATGGCTGAAGAAGCCCAAAAGGTCGATGACGAGGAGTCTTTGATCTTGAGCAGATATCACATGATTGTACAAAGTCTTTGACTACCTTCCACATTTGAGGCCACCAAAAATCTCTTGATATAAGTTCCAAAGTCTTATTGTATCCAAAATGTCCTGCCGCTGGAAAATCATGACGTGCTTGAAGAACACGTAAACGTGCTTCTCCTTCTGGAACATATAGACGTCCTTCGAAATATAGTAGATTGTTCTTGAATTCAAATTTAGAAGCATCATGAGACTTGGAAGAATTATTCTTGATATCATGAATAAGAGGGTCTGAGGACATACTTGACTGAATTTGCTTGAAAAAAGTTGAATCAACAATCAATGTTGATTTTATTGCTCGAAGATGAAATTGCTGTGGTTTCAAGAGGACCATTCTTTGTTGCTCAAAAGCTGCATCTCCTTCTTTTGGTGCAAAATAAGAACGTTGTCGGATAGAGAGAATTCGCCTTGGAAAAACGCCGTGTTCCTAGCAGCTACTAGAACTAGCAGGGAACATGAGAGGAAGCCGTGCAAGTATGTTCTACATTTGCACAATATTTGTTCAAGCTTTCAAATTATACTTGTATTATACTTATATAAGTCTTGTATAAATATAAAGTATAAATACTTGAATAATACTTGTATAATCCTTGATATAATACTTGTATAAATACTTATATAAAATATTGTATAATCCTTGGTATAATACTTGTATAAGTACTTATACAAATATCATGTATAATACTTATAAAATACTTGTATAAATACATGATATAAATACAAGTATATATACTTGTATAAAAGGTATGAGCAAAGTATGTATGTATTCAAGTATACCTCAAAATACAACCCCATATGAGGAATACAAGTTATACAACAAGCTGAAACTAAATATATCACTAAAAATTCATCCAAAGGTCGAATCAAGCGTGCTTATAGCCTATAGAAAGCCAATAATCCATTGTAAAACATATCAAAATTTCACAAATATATAACTTACCATTTAAAAGTTATGGCTAAAAGAAGTAGGCACTAAAATTTCCAAGCAAATGCAAAGGCAGCAAAGCTCCTCTTCACTTCAGCCTTTGTTGTGATCACTTCCCTTCTCCAAATTGGACATGCAATAGCTTTTTAGAAAGCTCACTCCATCATCTAACTTATTCTAAAATTTCGCATACATGCCTCTCAAACTCCAGATTTTGTAGCTAGTTGATTCTACTCTTCAAACCCTAGCAACAATTTGCCCTCTTTGACACTTCACGGCTCATAAAACTTTCATCAAAGCTCCAAATGTATTGATTTTTGTTTTTTTGGAAAGCTTATACAAGCTTCTACAAGCACCTAAAATATCAAAAAGATTGAAGAGACTGTCCGACTTGGGTGGTTGAACAAAGTCTCTGCCCCTCTTCATCAGGTGGCAGCAAACCCTTTTCCACTCTCAAGCTCACAACTTTTGCTTTCCAACTCCAAATGCTACAAGAGATGTCTTGATAGAAAGCTAGCACAATTTTCCACACTCTCTATAAATTTCACTAAGAAAGAGTCGAAATCAAACTTGCAGTGGCAGCTCGAAGTTTCTGCCCCTCTTCGTCGGGTGGCAGCAAACCTCACTCTACTAAAACAAGCATAATTTTTTGTTCACAACTCCAATACAAGAAAGTGAGTAGGTTCTAGAATCCTCACAACTCGAAGAACACACCCACCAATTTTCATTACAAACGCTTTTATCTCCTTGGAGCTATCTCTCTCCAAAGTTCACCACTCAAAATTGCCCAAATCCTAGGTCTAGCAAGAGGAGTATATCTCCCTTTCCTTCCATATTAGACTATGACACGTCCACATGGGCAGCCAAATCCTATTGGATAGGCCCTATTCACCCCATGCTCTTCTTTATTATCCCTCACAAGATCCATTCTACCTCAAAAGTCAACAAGAAAGGTAAAACAACCTTTACTTTTCTTCTAATTACAAAAGAGTCTATTCTAGGATATAAATAAGATAGGAACAAAACACATAGCCATCTTAATTCACTAACTAAGTGGCTATAATAAATCCTCTCCTTATAATATCTTCTAAAATAATCTCTAGCACTCACACATGTATTAATTATAGATACAAGATATATATTATTTTTACACACTGCATGTAAATGCAGTATGACAACGTCTAGAAAGGGCATTGGACAAACCTTCTTGTTTTTGTGGCCGTTAAGTGATAATAAACTCGAATCTTGACAAAGATATATTCCAATGAGCTTGATGACGATTCAACACGCATGTCGACATGAAATACTTGAGGTTCTTGTGATCCGTATATATGGTGATTGGACTTGAAGCGCCTTTTAGATAATGACGCCATTCTTAAAAAGAATCTATAATTGCAAAAAATTCTTTGTCGTGGATCTTATAATTGATCTCGCCTGTTGAGAATTTTTTTGAGTGAAATGCCACTAGATGAAGTTTATCATTTGTTCCCATTTGTGACAAAATTGCACCCAAGGCAAAGTCTGATGCATCTATTTCCATAAAAAATGCCTTGGAAAAATCTACACGATAGAAGATTGGTGCAGAAACAAACGATGTCTTCAAAGTTTCAATTGCTGCTTCCGCTTCTTGATTCCATTGGAGTTTGTCTTTACAAGTTAAATGTGTAAGTGGAGCCGCAACTTGAGAGAAGTCTTTGATAAAGATCCGATAATAATTGCCAAATTCTAAAAAGCATTGGACATCTCTTACCGTCTTTGAAATCTTCCAATTCATGATTGTTTGGACTTTCTTAAAATCCATCATGAGACCATCATTTGAAATGATGTATCCTAAGAAATCAACTTGAGTAGTGTGAAATATATACTTTTCCATCTTGGCATACAATCCTGTATCTCTAAGTTTTTGTAATATTGGGCGAATATATATTTCATGTTCTTCTACATTCTTAAAATAGATTAAAATATCGTCTAGATAGCAGACAACAAAATTATCTAGGAACTCACGAAAAACATCATTCATGAGATGTTGAAAAGCAGTTGGTGCATTTGTAAGTCCAAAAGGCATGATATTATATTCAAAATGTCCGTACCTGGTTCAAAATACAGTTTTCCATTCATCTCCTTCATTGATGCGTACTAGATTGTATGCTCTTCTTAGATCTATTTTTGTATAGATCTTAGCTTGATTCAACTGGTCAAGGAGTCCTGATATCAGAGGTAATGGATATCTGTTTTTGATTGTGATCTTGTTGAGTCTTCGATAGTCAACACACATCCGTGATGATCCATCTTTTTTCTTCACAAATAGAATTGGAGCTCCTGTTAGAGATTTAGAATGGTGTATGAAATTCTTAGCCAAATTCTCATCAATATACGCCTTGAGTTCAATCAACTCATTTTAAGATAAACTATAGATTGGTCGAAATGGTGGCTGAGTTCTTTCTTTAAAGTCGATTGAACAATCATATGGACGATGCTCCGAAAGAATATCTACGTTCTTTTTTTCAAAAACATCTTGATAATCTTAATACTGACTTGGAATGCTACTTGAAGTCTTTCTATCTTTGAAAATAGGTGTAGCATAAATGACAAAAGGTGATCCTTCTTTTGCAGCGTGCAAGAAAGCTCTTGCATCTACAAACGCAAGTTTAATTCTACTAGACTTATGATTTTTTACTTGATTAACTATATTGTTAGCTATATTTTTAAAAAAGTTAAGAATACAAGAAATCCAATCTATTTGAGGGTTGTATTTTTCTAACCATGATAGATCTAGAATGATTAGAATAGAAAAAATTTTAATTATGTTAAAAATTACACAACTATTATAGCCATTTATTACTACATCTAGAGGAAGTGTTTCATAAGTAACATCTCTAGAAAGTAAAAGATGACCATCTATGACTTCTATGTGTATAGGTTTAGATTTTTGTATTATCTGTATTCTATGGCTTTTAGCAAATTCTTCATCTAAAAAGCAAGCCGAGGCTCCCGAATCTATTAATACAGAGGCTTTGTAATTATTAGGTCCTAAATACACATCTATTATAAAACAAGGAGATGGTTGTGAGGAGAGGATAGGACCTTCATTAGAAATTGTACAAGATCCCAACGGCACGGTCCTTATTGTAGCTAGACAAACTCGTTTTCCGACATATTGTCTTTTTTGACAGTTGTACTCCTCATCTTGTAGTTGCATCATTTCTTTGGACAATTTTGAGTAGTGTGTTTAGATTCTCCACAATACAAGCATAATCCTTCTTGACGATATCGAATCTTTTTTTGTTCAGTAAGTGGCTTGAAACATATAGCATCAATTTGCATGTCCTCAACTTTTGAAGGTACATATTGAGAAGACATTGGTACTGCCACTGAATTATAATGTTGTTGAGATTCTCTTATATGACTTTCAGATCAAAATTCAAAAAGTCAATTATCACACTTTACCACAAAGTCTATTGCTTGACTCAGTGTTTGAGGATCAAATAAGTTCAACATTAATTTCTTCACTTCATATTGTAATCCATAGAGAAACTGACTGATGAAAGCAGCATCGTCCCACTTGATATCGATTGCTAATTGTCAAAATTATGAAACATATAATGTCACTGATCAATTGTTTTGTCATAGGATATGAAGCTTGTTGGTTGCAACACGAGTTGCATCATGTTCTCCATACATAGATCAAAATTTTGCTAAAAAAGCTTCTAAATTATCCAATATTGGATCACGTCATTCGAGAAAAGATAAAAACCAAGATAAGGCAGAATCTGAAAGTAGTATATGAATAAATGTGACTTGTCATCCTGGAGTTAGAAAACTTTGTGGTTGCAATTCAATCACCACTTGGACCTGGTTGATGAATCCTTGAAACTTGAATCTTGTGCCATCGAATTTCCAAAGTAGACCAATTTTTGGTTCTTTGATGTTTGGACGATGTTCCAATGAAGGAAGAATTATATGGCTTGGTGTAGATATTGAAGTAGCTCCAACCATATCTATATCTTCATTATTTGGTAATCTTGTTGCTCCTTATGGAGGTACAGTGAATTGATGCATTGCAAGCATCAATTCTCTCATTTACTCTTGCATTTGTGCCATTGCACTCTTCATTTCAGCAAGCTCTGCCATGATAATATCTCAAAAAATATCTAACACCACTCGAGATAAGTAGAAGGGAGAACAAAGAAAATACTAGGAATAATATCAGTTTAGAAGAGGATAATCCGCAACTTCTAATATGCTCGTGTCTTATCAAGAGAAAGGGGTAATCCACTCTTAATCAAGACAAGACAAAGCTATAATATTATAAGTGTACTCTTGTCAATCTGTCAAGGACATGAACTAGAAAAAGATGCATAATCTAATGGAAATTGTATCAAAGTAAAAGTCACAAAATGGAAATAAGAAAGTATATATATTCAAAGAAAACTAGAATGGCTATTGCCAAAGACTAGAAACATGAAGACTCTTGAAATTAGACTAGAACTAAGAAAGGAGTTGATAAGAATGAAGAGGGCTTTATTCTTGCCTCTATAAATACTATCTAACTAAGAGCTATGTGGCGATATTCTATAAGACCTCATACACGTGTCTAATTTCTTGAGACCGTGTCGAACTTGCCGCGATGAGTTTACGTAATGGCATACGTCTTGGCACGATGCGAGCTACTGCGATGTGTGTATGGTTGGCTTGTTCCACAAGCTATCAACATGTGCGCCATGTGGCTAGCTTGTTGACCAAGTTTTTAACCTACCAATCACCTATAGACATGTATAAAGATGATTTTGCATCTATGAAGCTTCTAGAAAGCTATTCTATCACATATTATCAAATCAACTTATTTTATCTACTTCTATTAGTCTATATTACTTATGTCATTTATTAGAATAAATCTTATGTCCGTAATACCATTAAGAGAAAGATCAACAATGCAAGTCTTGATTTCAATGCTTGAGCTTTAGTGATATTGTTAGAGTTTGGAAAGGTGAATCTTTTTAGTTCTGAGATCTTATTTGGAGGATATTTTGAAGGTTGCAATGAAGATCAAATCCTTGGATGGGATATTTCAACAATAGAGGTACTAACTCAAGGCTATAAGCGATTTTTTCAAGGACCAATAGAATCCATTGCTCAAGAACAAAGAATAGAATACATAGCTTCACTAGTGCAATGTATTCTTGATTTCTTACATATGTAATAAGTTTGAGTTCTTCTTGGGACTTGTCGCTAGAGAAGGGGTTCATTTTAGGGACATATATTTTAGAGGTTTATAGAATCTTCTAGAACATTTTAAAAGCTTTCTAATTGGTGAAAGTCATTTGAGAAGTTTCTTAGTTTGTGGTGTTACAGACATAAGATTTATTCCAATAATTATCTAATTAATATAAATCAATAGAAGTAGATAAAATCAATAGAAGTAGATAAAGTAAATTGATTTGATAATATCTAATAGAGAAGCTTCCTAGAAGCTTTATAGACTCAGAATCACCTTTATACATATCTATAGGTAATTGGTAGGTTAGAAACTTGGTCAACAAGCTAGCCACATGGCGCACATATTGGTAGCTTGTAGAACAAGCTAGCCATGTGTCACATATGTTGGTAGCTTGCGGAACTTGCCAAGTACGTGGCGTATATGTGAAAAACTTGTCGTGCAAGTTTGACACGTGTCTTGTAAATTAGACATGTATAAGAGGTCCAATAGAATACCGCCACATAGCTCTTAGTTAGATAGTATTTATAGAGGCAAGAATGAAGCTTTCTTCACTCTTGTCAATTCCTTTATTGCTTCTAATCCAGATTTAAGAATCTATAGTTTTCTTGTCTTGTGGCAATAGCCATTCTAGTTTCTATTAATATACATATTTTTTTATTTTATTTTATTATTCTTCTTATAGAAGTTTTATTTTATTATTCTTTTTAATAAGTTTTATATATTTATTTGTTCTTTTTATTGACAAGAGTACACATATAATATCAGAGCTTTGTCTTTTTTTGATTAAGAGAGGATTATCCCTTTCTCTTGATAAGACATAAGCATATTTGAAGTTGTGGAGTACCCACTTCTAAATTGATATTGTTTCTAGAATTTTTTTCTTTTGAGTGTGTTATTTTATATTTCTCAAAGTGCAAGTAGACACCTTCTTTCCTATTATAGTATGATGACAGAGCTTACGGAAATGAAGAGTGCAATGGCACAAATGAAACAACAAATGAGAGGCAATACTTGCAATACACATCCTTCGATTTACCATGAGAATGTGAATTAGTAGGAAGTGAGATATAGAATCGTTGGGCTGGTGCCAATATCTACTAAATCATACCTCCTCACCTATGATGAAGTATTGTTTAAACATTAGAGAATTAAAAATTAGTTTTTTTGAGAAGTTTGATGGCACAAGATCTAAATTTTGAGGATTCATCAATCAGGTACAACTGGTGATTGAACTCCAACCTCAAAGTTATCCTACGTAAGGATCTCAAGTTAGGTTTATTGGAACGTTATTTTCGGGGTCTGCTTTATAGTGATTTTCATCTTTTTTTAAATGAGGTGATCCAATATTGGATAAATTACAGGCATTTTTAGCGGAATTTTGATCTATGTATGAAAAACATGATGCAATCTGTGTTACAACCAACAAGATTCACATCCTACGACAAGACAATCGATCAGTGTCGTTATATGCTTTACAATTTTGACAACTAGTGACTGATATCAAGTAGGATGATGCTGCATTCATCAACCAATTTTTCTATGGATTACAATATGAGGTAAAAAAAATTAATGATCAATTTATCTGATCCTCAAACATTGAGTCAAGCAATTGATTTTGCTATGAAGTATGACAATCAACTTTTTGAGTTTTGATCCAAGAGTCATACAAGAGAGCCTCAACATTATTATTCAATGGCAATATCAATGCCCTTACAAAACATACATTCGGAAGTAGAAGATATGCAAATTGATGCGATATGTTTTAAACCTCTTACTGAACAAGAAAAGATTCAGCGTCGTCAAGGAGGATTATGTTTATATTGTGGGAAACCTAAGCACACTATTTAACATTGTTTGAAGAAACAATACAACTACAAAATGAGGAGTATGGCTATCAAAGAAGACAACATGTCGGAAAACGAATTTGTCCAGCTACAATAGGGACTATGCACTTGGAATCTTGTACAATTCCTAGTAAAGGTCTTATTCTCTCCTCAGAACCCTCTCCTTGTTTTATATTAGATGTATATTTAGGACCAAAATGGATCATTGCAAATGTGTGTTGACTATCGAGGATTCAACAAGATCACAATCAAAAATAGATATCTATTATTTTTGATATTAGGATTCCTTGACTAGTTAAATCAAGCTAAGATCTGTACAAAAATAGATCTAAGAGGAGCATATATTCTAATATGCATCAAAGAAGGAGATGAATGGAAAACTGCATTTCAAACTAGGTACGGACATTTTGAATATAATATCATACCTTTTGGACTTATGAATGCACCAATTCCTTTATAACATCTTAATGTAGAAGAACATGAAGTACATGTTCGTCAAGTATTACAAAAACTTAGAGATGCGGAATTGTATGCCAAGATGGAAAAGTGTATATTTCACACTACTCAAGTTGATTTCTTATGATACATCATTTCAAATGATGGTGTCATGATTAATTCTAAAAAAGTCTAGACAATCATGAATTGGAAGATTCTAAAGATGGTAAGAGATGTCCAATGTTTTTTGACATTTGCCAATTATTATTGGATATTCATCAAAGACTTCTCTCAAGTTGCAGCTCCACTTATACGTTTGACCTATAAAGACAAACTCTAAAAGAATCAAGAAGCGAATGCAGCATTTGAAGTTTTGAAGACATCATTTGTTTCTGCACCAATCTTGCATTATGTTGACTTTTCTAAGGCATTTTTTATGGAAACAGATGCATCACACTTTGCCTTGAGTGCGGATTTGTCACAAATGGGAACAGATAATAAATTTCATCCAATAGCTTTTCATTCAAGAAAATTCTTAATAGTCAAGATCAATTATGAGATCCACGACGAAGAACTTTTTACAATTATGGATTCTTTTCAAAAAGGCATCATTATCTAGAAGGCGCTTCCAATCCAATCACTATATATACGGATTACAAGAACCTCGAGTATTTCATGTCAACACCTGTGTTGAATTGTCGTCAAGTTCATCGAAATATGTTTTTGTCAAGATTTGAGTTCATTATCACTTATTGGCCAGGAAAACAATAAGGTTTGTCCAATGCCCTTTCTAGACGTTCTTATTTTGCACCAAAAGAAGGAAATACAGCTTTTGAGCAACAAAGAACGGTCTTCTTGAAACCAAAGCAATTTCATCTTTGAGCAATGAAATCAACATTGAATGTTGATTCAACTTATTTCAAGCAAATTCAGTCAAGTATGTCCTCAAATCTTCTTGTTCATGATATTAAGAATAATTCTTTCAAGACTCATGATTCTTTTAAATTTGAGTTTAAGAATAACCTACTATATTTTGAAGGATGCCTATATATTCTAGAAGGAGAAGCATATTTACGTGTTCTTCAAGCATGTCATGATTTTTCAACGGGAGGATATTTTGGATACAATAAGACTTTGGAACTTATATCAAGAGATTTTTGATGGCTTCAAATGTAGAAGGAAGTCAAAGACTTTGTACAATCATGTGATATCTGTTCAAGATCAAAAACTCCTCATCATTGACTTTTTGGACTTCTTCAATCATTATCTATTCCAAAACAATCATGGTCTTTTATTTCGATGGATTTCATCATAGATCTTTCAAGTTCAAGATCTTATGGCTCTATATTTGTGATAGTAGATTGGTTCACCAAGATGGTGTATTTTGTGCCATGCATAAAATCTATCACAGGTGAAGAAACAACTAAGCTTTTTATTAATAATATCTATCGTTATCATAGATTATCTCAAGATATTATATCGGATAGAGGAATTCAATTTGTGTTAAGATTTTAGAAAACTCTTTTTAAGCTCTTAAAGTGGACATAAAATTATCTTCAACTTTTCATCTTCAAACTGACAAATAAATAGAGTGCGTGAACCAAGTCTTGGAGCATTACTTAAGATGTACCATCAACTACCAACAAGATGATTGGACAACTCTTCTCCCATTATCAGAGTTTACTTATAATAATATGATATATTTTTCTACGTAATAAACACCTTTTTTTGCCAATTATGGTTACCACCTACAACTTGATGTTTTTGACTTTTCAAAAGTTGATAATTCAATGGCAAAAGATTTGGCAAATTATTTGTCAAAGCTACATGCAATAATGAAGGTGCAATTAAAAGAAGCTCAAGAACGACGAAAAATAAATGCAGATGCGTATCATAAGGAACAACCACAATTCAACATGGGAGATAAGATATAATTACTTCGTCGCAATATCAAGACTACTCGTCTTTGTGATAAGTTGGACTATTGTAGGCTTGGACCTTTTTCTATTTCTGAACAAATCAATCTAGTTGCATATTGATTACATCTACCGAAGTCCATAAAGATCCATCTTATATTCCACGTATCACTATTCGAGTCATACAAGACAGTGGATATACAAGAAAGAAGACAAATGCCACCGCCTCCTATAGAAGTAGACAACGATAAAGAATTCGAGATTGAAGAGATTTTAGATTCAAGGCGGCACCAAAATTGACTAGAATATCTTGTGCATTAGGGCGGATACAATATCAATGAACGGACATGGGAGCCATCAAAGAATCTAGAAAATGCATCAATAAAAGTCAATGCATTTCATCAACAATATCCGTCAAAATTAAGATAAAAAAATCAAGAAAATCTTTGCTATAAAGCAAAGCAGGTTCTATAGAGGTTTCATCCTACCTTGTATCATTGTTTGTTATTTCCTTAGATTTATTTGTGCTAAAGAGATGGAGGATCAACAACCAGTGAATTCAGTTCAAAAGCCATCATTTGTTGATTTACCAAACAAGACATTACGACTATTACAACCTTCAAGACAATGAAATAGAGAACAAGACCCTTAAGAACGACATGTCTTTCCTCAGGTTGATAGCAAAATACAATGTGTTTGGTATCACAACCTTGGAAGAGACTCCCAATGTTTGGTGATACTTTTAGATGTAGGAACTACTCCTGATGGTGTTTCTAATGTTTTCTTTGAAGGGAGTTATGAAGGCCTCAACAATGATCAAATAATAGGGTGGTCCTCTTGCCTTGGTATGGGACATTATTGATGGCTAAAAGGACCTATCAACCACCTTCAAAGGGAACAAAGATCAGAGTATGTGGCAAGCACATTCATATTCTAGACTTTTCAACATTTTTCCGCTCCTTGAAACTCGTCCCTAGAATAGGAGATAATATCAGATAGAGGTAAGAAGGAATCGCCTCAGAAATGACTTTGGGCCACTAATTACTCAAGAAGATTCAAGTATAATAAAAACCCCCAATTTTATATAAGAGAGATCTCCATAGGGCTATTACACCCAATACACAAGCCTAATTTCCTCAAACCACTCAAAACATAACAAAATACTCTAAACCCTCATTCTCCCGTAGGAAGGGAATTTTTCCCGAACTTCAATAACCCATAACTTTTAATCCAACCGTCCAAAACTACTCCAAATTTACATGAAGTACTGATATATTCTTCACAACTATCACCACAAATTTCAACCGTTGATTCATTATCGATCTTTAGATATCGCCAAAACCCTAGCAGTAGCTTTAAACCCTTGTTTACAAACACCCGTGTACTAAATTCTTTATATCTCACAATCTAAGAGTTCAAATGCTATGAAACTTTGATGTATAGCTTTTTAGCACAATAATACACCTTCTTGGAAATTTTTAGACAAAAATTCGTCCAAAAACTTAAGATATGACAAACCCCATCACCATCAACAAAACGGTCTACTTACTGCCTTGGAATTGGATGCGCTGTCTTCAACTCTTCATATCTCCTTCGTCTAAACTCAAAACTTAAGAATTCTTTCATAACAGACGTAGATCTTGAAATCACCTTTCCAACCGCACCGTCCGATCTCCAAAAGCCTCCGTAAAACTCCGCGAAATCCCAAAAGAGTGACAGTATGTATGAAATCCACTCTTTAACTTTGAACAAGTATAACTTCTTCACCCTAACTCCAAATCGCCTAAAATTTCCTCTCAAACTATACCCAAAATCCTAAACTTTACAACCCTACCTCTGAAATTGCAAATCCCCCTTTTGAAGTTGCCGAAAACCCCCTGTTAAGGTCGCGGGCAGCCTCCTCAAAGCCCATTGGGCATGGTATTTGACCAATAGGGATGAAGTTCCTATTCCTTGCCTTCATCCGACCATGGCTTGATTTCATCCCTCCCAATTAGCCTCTTACTAGCTTGAATTTTCATCCTTAAGTCCCAACCTTCTCTCAAGGCTTCATACTAAACATTTAGATCTTATAATTTTTAAATACCATAACTAAAATAAGTAAAATAAAATAAAATAAAGTTTCTTCTATCACCATTTTTAATTTAACTTACTAACCATTCTAACACATCTAGATTCATAAACATAATATATTTTAACTTTTTTATACTGTAGTAATTACGATCACGACAACAGACGTAAGATTTACTCTATAATTATCTAATTAATATAAACCAATAGAAGTAGATAAAATAAATTGATTTGATAATAGCTAATAGAAAAGTTTCTTAGAAGCTTCATAGACTTCGAATCACTTTTATACATGTCTATAGGTGATTGGTAGGTTAAAAACTTGGTCAATAAGTTAGTCATATGGCGCACATATTGGTAGCTTGTAGAACAAGCTAGCCATATATCACATATCATGGTAACGAACAAGCCAAGTATATAAGGCGCACATGTGAAAAACTTTTTGTGTAAGTTTGACACGTGTCTTGCAAATTAGACAGGTGTAAGAGGTCTAATAGAATAGTGCCACATAATTCTTACTTAGATAGTATTTATAGAGGCAAGAATGAAGCCTTCTTCACTCTTATCAATTCCTTTCTTGCTTCTAATCCAGATTCAAGAGTCTATAGTTTCCTTGTCTTGTGGCAATAGTCATTCTAATTTCTTTTAATATACATATTTATTTTATTTTATTTTATTATTTTTCTTAATAAAAGTTTCATATATTTATTTATTTTCATTGAATTCTTGTCCTTGATATGTGGAAGGAGCTTAAGAAGCTTCCCAGTTAGTGGAAGGAGGTCAAGAAGCTTCTCAATTGGTAGAATTTGGTCAAGAAGCTTTTTAGTTTAATGCAAGCCACTCAAGAAGCGTCCTAGACATGAGTGTATATAGGGATGAAGGTTGAAGAGTTCTTCAGTCCTTACAACGCATCTCTTGGAGTTCTAACTCATCTTTCTTGGTATTGTTTCTGTACTCATTTGATTAAATCAAGTTCTTGTTGGTTTCTTCCTGAAACCTTATCTTAGTTCAAGTCTCTTATTCTATATTCTTATGTCTTTGACATATAGATGCTTTATAAACTTTTAGAAACTTCATAGTTTCTTTTGTAGCCATAATCTTTTATAGGTGTTTCTATCAAGCTGAAGAAGTTTCTATAGAAGGTTCAAAAGGACATAGACCTTAAAGTATAAATAGGAAGCAAGACCGAGGTACACCTCAGTCTTGCCAACACAAATCTTAGAGCAATCCAAAGTGTTGTCTTATTTTTTGATATCAATCTAGTTCTTGTTCTTGTCAACCATCTAATTCTTTATTCTTGAAATCAATCTAGTTTTATATTTTAAGTCAACATACAAATGATTATAAATTAAAAATTTATAGAGACTTGACTTTCATTTTAAATTTATTAAAACTTTTATAGGTCTTTTGTCAAACAACAAGACTAGATATAAATTGGTCAAATTCCTTGGCATATTGGCAAAATAAAAAATCTCTCTTAAATTCAATAAGTGGAGAGATTTTGATTGCCTTTACCTTATAAAAAATATATCACAATTCTTAAGCACTCTATTTAGTCTTAACATTCACACAAAGATTTTAATTAATTTTTACTATAAATAAATAAATAAATAAAATACTAGTTGTCAATAGAAATCAATGTTGCTAGAAGGATAAGCATGGCAAATAACATCCTCCTTTCTTCTACTTATAATTTCTTATTCTGAAAAGAAATAAAGAAATTAAAATCTTCCTCATAAATACTATTTAGATTAAGATCAATTCTTTGACTTTATATAAAGTGGCATGATACAATGTTGTAAATCTTTTAACAGAGGAAGAATTAGTCTCCACATGCACAATGGAGTTTT
Organism: Physcomitrellopsis africana; assembly: GCA_036785485.1. Lineage (NCBI taxonomy): Eukaryota > Viridiplantae > Streptophyta > Bryopsida > Funariales > Funariaceae > Physcomitrellopsis > Physcomitrellopsis africana. The sequence goes on along the minus strand of JAWRVF010000725.1, from coordinate 165,918 downwards.
AAAGACTTACATCCATGTGAATCTAACTGTATAATTTTTCTAAAGAACACAATAATAGCTAATAGTTGAATGTATCCAGGCATTTTGAATAAAATATATAGTGAAACAGGGCCAATGAATGAACTAAATCATTCTATTATTTGAATTTTAAATTTGTCAATTCATATCCTTATTCTAACAAAACATAAAAAACCTATTAATACAAACTAATTGGACATCCAAATACTTTTGATATCCAAATTATACAATTGGTTTTCTGATTGCATGGTTGGAGGGATGACACTCAACGCCCTAGCTCGCAGCGTTTCAGTCACGCGAGATGAAATCGGCCCGTGTTTGTTATAATATCCTCGTCAATTAGCGAATTGATCTACGGTTGACCTGACGACAGAGGCGACAGCTTTTAGAAAAGAATGTACAGTATTTGCACAGGGTAAGCTGAAAGAGTTCTGAACAATAGCAATGCCACAGGAAGTCCAAAGGAGGGGCTCCTTCCGGAAGACGCCAACACCATTCCACAAGCCCTATTAATAAAAAATAAAAAAAAACAATTCTGTCAAACAAATGTTGTTCTTCGTGATAGTACCCATACTATGGAATGTTATGCTGAAACAAAAACAGAACGGATTGTGGAACACATGCTTGTGGAAGTCATCCTCTCCAGTACGACATAAACTACATTTGCAGACGTCAAAATCATCCACTTCACACGGGCTTGTCCGAAATGCCTTGGTCACAATACGCTTCAGAACAAGTCCTTGCACAGGTGCCACGCGAATCGCTATGCACACGACTATTAAACAAATGCACATACCCCAAACTCATGGAGCTAAGAAGCAAATGCACAAGCGCATGCAATGTTGACAGCAAGGGCGCACTCTGCTACCGGACCTCCCACCGCCAGAGGCCAGCATAGATGAAATCAAAACACTAAAAGACCAAGGGGACGTCTCAAAAACTTCATCAAATCCACTAATCTGCAGCCAGCAGAACGTGACACTTCAGTGCAGTGTTGCTGCTCCCCCTCACCCAGCTGGTTTGGGTGCACTACGGATCGCAAAACCATGATCTGGTGTTCGTAAACCAGATGAGCACATGTACTTTCCGTCGAAATCACAAAGTGCCAACAAAGTCGCAACCAGATGCTGGATTCCAGCGCCGCTCATTCCGAGGGCATGTTTCCTCGCGAGTCAGGTTACAGTGCGAGTGCACTGGCCACCCCGTGCACACGCACTCGTTCACGGATGGGCGTGCGGGTGCTTGTTCGCTTGGTGGGTTACACCAGCACGTGGAGGGGGAGCGGGAGATGTGCGTAGGGTTTGCGGGATGTGAAGTCTCGGTCTGTTGCAGGAAGCGTGAGCAGCGGCACGACGATGAAGCACGCCGCAGCAGCGCGGATCCGATGCGCGGAGTCCGGCGGGCATGGATGCAATGGACGAGGGTGGCATGGCAGAGGAGGTGGCAACGTGGAGAGGAGGAAAGTGGAGGTGTCGGGGGGCATGGCGTGCATGGCGTGGGATGTGTTGGGGAGGAGAGGCGTGCAGCGAAGTGCTCCGGAACGAGAGCCGGGGCGACGGGGAGTGCGGCAGCGGGGGCTGAGCACCCGTCATGTGGGCACGGCAGTCACAAGCAAACCTGGCTCAGGGTGCGACGCGAGGCGAGGCGAGGGAGGTGGATCAGAGCTTCTGCCAGGCGAGGAGGAGCCCAAAACTACACGCGCAATTGCGATTGCAAGGGGGAGAAGAAGAGTTCGGGGACGTTGCAGCGGCGAGCGCCATGGCAGGCATGTGGTCATGTGCCAGCTGGCGTGAGGTGGGGAGGGTGGGGATTAGGGGTGTGGAGGCAGACAGAGGAACTGGAGCGTGGAGAAGAAGGTTATATAACTTAGGCGGGAGGCCAGCAGCACGAGCGGTGGCAGTGTTGTGTCGCGCGCATCCGTTGTAGTCTAGATGGTTAGGATACTCGGCTCTCACCCGAGCGACCCGGGTTCGAGTCCCGGCAACGGAAGCTCCCGAGTGGACAAATTAGACTACAGACCTTTTGCCCTGTCCCTGTTTTCGCCTCCTCCCGTGCGGTTTGCCCTCGCTATCGCTGCGGTCTCCCCGAACGGAACCTAAGCCAGGGACTACGTCGCACACTTGGAAAAGCTGCCCTGGATACCTTCTGTTTCCCTGGGGTTTCATGAGGCACACCTCACTTTGCCTCTCAGCACTGCCCCTATGAACAAATGGATTTGATGACAAACAACCATCTCCAATAGGTGCCCCCAGCCTTGCAAACTAGTGGACAAACCCAAGCAGACAGGGATGGGGCATACCAAATTTCACATAACAGATACTACATGGCTTTTGGGGCATCAATAGTATTTTGGAAGGGGTTAGAACTCTCCATGGCTCAGTAGGTATTACTCAGTATTACTCAGGTACCACTAAAGAATTTTGTGGAGTGACTACACTTCATGGTGTGCATGGTGTGTAAGGCAAGTCAAGTGTTGGAAGGACTTCTGACTCCTCAAGGTCATGGCAACAATCTCATGGGTGTCTTATTGGAGCACCCTTGGGTGCTTGCTTTGGCCCATCATGAAAACTTGGCTATGGAGGTCTTGTCACATACATTGAAGAGTTTTGTAGCACAATTGGAAAATGTATCCGACAATGTTGTCTAAGAAATCCCAAAGATGCATTTAGGTGTCTAGGGCCACCTTGATGATTCCAAAATGACAATTAGAAATTTATTATGAACATTTTTTTGGAGTGACTAAAATGATGGAACTTTGACCAAAAGAATTCATCCAAGAATGACATTGCCATTGTATCAAGGTTGGGTCAATAAAGATGACTCTTAGGATGGTTAGGCTACAAAGTGGTAATACCCATGTGTGGCTCTTAGCACACACACAACATATACACATATTGAAATAAGATCTTTGAAATGCAAATCAAGAACACTTGGAATGAGTTGGAATGAGATCAAAATATATAAGCAAACCATTTATTGGTAGATGTGGTGTTGGTATGTACAGGTTGGTGGCCTGTCCTTAACAAATTTCAAAAGCATTAGAACAAAAGCCTTGAAAATGCATGATCACATGTACTTAATGTTGTTGAGTTTCAATATTAAGAGGAGGATTATGGCAAAAATAATGGATAAACAACCATTAAAAGCAAGTTGTGTGGCCTTCCAAAGAGATGTATTGTGACTTAAAACTAAGATTGTATCATTGAATTGTAAAAACATCAAATTTCACAAATAGAACAAAATACTATTCAACAATAAATCTTTAAATTTTTATTTTTTTTAATATATATTTTGTAACAAGAAGATAAAACCCATCTTTGGGGTGACATATGGCCTCCAAAGGATTGCTCCACAAGTCTTACAGATGTTTGGACCAATGTTGGAATTGTAATATAGTCATACAATTAGCCTTGGTAATTCCAAGAGTCTTTCTTGAAATGACATGAAGAATATTGATTAGAGAAGAAGAAGAAGAAAAAAAAAAACATAAAAATTCAATAAAGTTGTTAAATTCTTTTTAGGAATTTTATTTTACCACATAATAGAGAAAATATGGAGATGATTAGATTTAAAAGGTTTATTGCCAAACATGAATTGAAATATGGTTTGGTATGGGAGTTTGATTCAAATAATCTCAAATATGTATCAGTGAAGGTAGGATGAGAATGCACAGAAATGTTTGAATTTAAACTTAGTTTATTTCTGATGCCATCTAAATTTTTGCTAATGCCACTATAATCCATCACGCATCAAACATATTTCTTTAGTGTTTTTTTAATTTTATTTTAATCAATTTTTTGTTTAGTCAAATGTTTTGTAAGGTATGGAACTAAGGTGGCTTGTGGTGAATCGGGGTTGTGGTGGCAAAAGCAAAAATTATGGCAGCAGTAGCAAAAACTGAGGTGACATTAGTAAAAACTGTGGTGACATTAGTAAAAACTGTGGTGGCATTAGTAAAAACTGTGGTGGCATTAGCAACACTCTATAATCAAATTAGAATCCTTAGTCATTAGAATTGTCATTAGAATACTTTTTTCTGACATTGATAATTTCGGTTAGTACTGTAGTAACTGCTGTGGTAATGTTGATGTGATGTTGATGTAGTTGTTATGATCTAGTCATTACTTGACTGCATTGTACTTGTGTCATGGAGATTGTGAGTACTTTGGAAATATATTTTTGGACGCATTCAATCAGACATTGCCAACAGTGATAGATCGATTTCGATTCACTGTTCTAGTTGCTCCATGCATAGTTGTCTTGCGCAGCGTTATCAGAGATATACCGAATGAGTGTGTTTTGGGCTGGTCTTAGGCAATGTATAGTGATACGGCTGCAGAACGCAGTAAACGAACGTATTTTTTAAATTTTGTGGTTGTCTCAACCACCTATTTCATTAGCGGCTACATCGAATCAAAACCTGAGACCGTAAGGGGTAGTTAATCACCGAATTTTCTAAGTTCTTTCTAGTCAGCCACTGGGTGTAAGTTATTATCCATACAATGTATTCCCATGCTAACGGTTGGTATAGAAAGTACTTCTGTTATATTTATGTTGAAAATACCTCCGCTAGTTCAGGAAATTGATTGGAATTTCTGGCAACATCAACCGCGGTCAGGCCATCTCTGTCTCTGGCATTGACATCCGCCCCAGCTTTGAGGAGGAGTTTGCATATTTCTGCATGTCCCCATCCTTTAACAACCCACACAGAGTCGCGTCAATATGATTTTGCACTACATCGGACGAAAGCTTAACGCTAAAAGAACGACACGGTATTTAAGCTGGTGAAGATCTGAGAGAGTAAGGTCTCCGGAAGTTCATTTCTTTCTAATAATGTATATTCAGCACTGCAAATTTTCAGCAAGATAGCCTTCAATTTTACCACAAATGTCAATAAGAGAAGACTTTAGATTAGCATGAAGGAAAGTAAATAGAAGCCGTGACATAACCTGCTGCAACGTGGAGAGTTGAACGGTACATATTTGCAGCTGACGGGTTGGCTTTTATCTCCTCAATCAAAAATAGTACCATCTCTAACTGTCCCCTGCTAGCGGCCCAATATAGGGCAGTTGAACCCTTGCAATCTTTCGCTTCCACATTAACACCCTTCTGTGCAGCCAGCAGAGCCACATGTGAACACTGAGTTCAGAACACTTCAAAAACTATAAAATGTTTAACACAGTATTCCTCGACCCAATCAAGATTTCTCTAAAGACAAGCGAACTGTTCCCTAATCTTTGAACAGAATGGGGTGCAATTGATTCAAGAAATACCTCAGCAAGCCAACAAGCTGCCGTCACATGTCCAGCTGAGGCAGCACAATGAAGAGGAGTGCATCCACTAGCGTCACAAGCACTTGGATCTGAACCCCTTGAATACAATAATTCCAGACAACCCACGTGGCCCCCTCTTGCTGCTTCGTGTATGGGTTGCCCACCACCATTATCCATTAGAGATGGATTTCCCCCAGCATCCAGTAAAACTCTTAGCACTTCAATGTGACCGTGTAACGCGGCGGTATGCATACTACAAGCCCATGTTAATTTGTAAGCACAAATCTAAGGAAGCTACTCAATCAAATACTGAAACAATAGCAAACAAGTCCAACTTTAATAAATAACCCCAAAGTAGAGATAAGAGTGTAGCCTTAAACATGTAGTACTCTATCATTTCGTCGTACAATGCCAGATTAATCGTGCATGGCAGCACCTATAATTACCTACTCGTCAGAACCTGATAGAGTGACAGTTCATATCTCAGAGCTCGAGTGCGGAGATGGATCGAACAACAACCAGCTTGAATTCAGAAAGATGGTAAAGACCAACTGCTGTCTGACGTTAAACGTATGAGGATTGCGAAATGCAGAGGCAATTCCAATTACGATAACACAGTCGATAACATGGGCATACCAGCTGCGGCCATTATTTGTTCTAGAGTTTGCGTCAGCTCCGTATTCAAGGAGGGATTCCACAACGCTCACGAATCCAGCCCGAGCAGCCACATCTATTGGTCGCTCTCCTTTGTGATCTCCCCCATCAACTGCTGCACCTCTGCCAGTTACAAAACCCCAATGCGATGCAATACTTCATGTTCAGTAATTTCTCAGCAACTAAATGAGAAAAGTCGCTCATATCACGCTGGATTTGTCATCAGAAGGGTGGGGCACAGCAAGCAATTTGCGACAGATGAAAGTAAGTGAGGGACTTGTAATTGAAAGCGTTCTTATAAATCGCAATGCATCTCACTAACCTAGATATCAGAAGGCGAACAATAGATACGTGACCACCAGCTGCAGCATAATGTAGTGGAGTGAAACCATTTGTTTTATGTGCTGAACTCAGTGCTCCGTAATCCAATAACAACTTCACACATGCTTCATGGCCCTGTGCACATGCCTGAGTACACCAACGCCTATCCACGATAAGGATGAAATGCCAAAAAGAGGACAAATAAGAGTCAACCGTTAAGAGTAAAGAATTCGCCCACAGCTATATTGGGTAGTCGAAGTAGAATTCCGAGACATGCCAAGAAACAAAAAAAATCTCGCCGCTAATTTGTGCTACCAAAGGTACTGTGAAGAATTTCAGGAGCCAATGCAAAGCTTCTGTCATCATCAATATCTCTTCGGTCATTGCTCTTCCCAAGATATGCTTGTATTTTCTGTCCATTAATTCGATTCTTTTTTGACATGCATGCGGTTATTTGAAAGGATACTACCCTTTACAGCTCCTGATGATTTCTCTGCAACCTCTATTTTGAACAGAAGCCGGAATTAAGAATTAGTTGCAGTGTTTAAAAGTGGTGAGTGCACCTCATGAATTGGGGTTTTCGATTTCTTGTCTCTGACGTTTGGATCTCCAAAAGCCTGCCCTGCAATGCCTCATAAAACATGAGCACTAAACAGACTATACTCATCAACAAACCCACCACACAACATATTCTTTCCTTCTCCTGCTACCGTCATATTGCCATTTGAGGGAGAAACCCCACGGTTTTATAAACGGGTGAACAGAAGCTTGAGCAGAAACTTCATAAATACTTGACATTATGAATTCAGGACCTCGAGTAGCGCCCTCAGCGTCTCCCACTTGCCATCCCTTGCAGCCCTGTTCAGACAAATCCATCCCGTAACCAAACCCAATTCATCGACACTAACGGACAACATCCCGATTCTACTCAGACGTGTAATCACTCCAGCACAGCCTTGCAAAGTTACGAGTGGTTGAGAAGAAACACAAAGTAGACAGGGAAGAGAGATCTTCATACTTGTGCATGTCCGTGCTGCCATCTCCATAGCAGCGCATTGCCCCGGCCATGCTCCCTGACTTGATCGGAGGACGCGGATAACGAGAGAAACACCCTCAATCCAATCATCAATTCCTAGCTGAAGTAAACAACGGTGTCCAACTCTACACCATGGATTAGTACAACAACCCTAAAACCACGAGGCAACTTCACTCCATTTCCACTTCAGGATGCTTTTAACACATTGCCTCCGTGGACAGACAACCCTGTTCACACTTCGGTTTCCCACGCCCCTAACCCATGCCTTGGAAACATGGGGCCAGCCCACATCATTTCACACAATGACAAAATTTTCAAGATTGTTTTGAGATGCCTATACAATATCAAAACACACCATACCTTTAAACCTATTATGTTTCTGTGCAGCCTTCTAAAGAACAAAACCTTTTCAAGTGTTCATAATTTTTTTTAAAATTATACTTCATGTATTGAACGTTTGTCATAGAACTCCAAAACATAAAATAGACAAATTTATCCGATTTGTTGTATTCAATAAAAAGATTATATATAAATATAAATATATATATATATATACACACACAACTTATTTATCAAAAACAGCAAGTAGACTAAAAAAAATAAAAATCCATGTTTGTTGTCTCTGAAAACAAAAACTTAAATCTCCATATAATTATAATTTATCACAAATCAACTGAACTACATTTGACACAAATGGATTCTAATAACAATATAACGTTAAAGCTCAAACATTTCTGTGCATTCTCATCCTACCTTCACTGATACATATTTGAGATTATTTGAATCAAACTCCCATACCAAACCATATTTCAATTCATGTTTGGCAATAAACCTTTTAAATCTAATCATCTCCATATTTTCTCTATTATGTGGTAAAATAAAATTCCTAAAAAGAATTTAACAACTTTATTGAATTTTTATGTTTTTTTTTTTCTTCTTCTTCTTCTCTAATCAATATTCTTCATGTCATTTCAAGAAAGACTCTTGGAATTACCAAGGCTAATTGTATGACTATATTACAATTCCAACATTGGTCCAAACATCTGTAAGACTTGTGGAGCAATCCTTTGGAGGCCATATGTCACCCCAAAGATGGGTTTTATCTTCTTGTTACAAAATATATATTAAAAAAAATAAAAATTTAAAGATTTATTGTTGAATAGTATTTTGTTCTATTTGTGAAATTTGATGTTTTTACAATTCAATGATACAATCTTAGTTTTAAGTCACAATACATCTCTTTGGAAGGCCACACAACTTGCTTTTAATGGTTGTTTATCCATTATTTTTGCCATAATCCTCCTCTTAATATTGAAACTCAACAACATTAAGTACATGTGATCATGCATTTTCAAGGCTTTTGTTCTAATGCTTTTGAAATTTGTTAAGGACAGGCCACCAACCTGTACATACCAACACCACATCTACCAATAAATGGTTTGCTTATATATTTTGATCTCATTCCAACTCATTCCAAGTGTTCTTGATTTGCATTTCAAAGATCTTATTTCAATATGTGTATATGTTGTGTGTGTGCTAAGAGCCACACATGGGTATTACCACTTTGTAGCCTAACCATCCTAAGAGTCATCTTTATTGACCCAACCTTGATACAATGGCAATGTCATTCTTGGATGAATTCTTTTGGTCAAAGTTCCATCATTTTAGTCACTCCAAAAAAATGTTCATAATAAATTTCTAATTGTCATTTTGGAATCATCAAGGTGGCCCTAGACACCTAAATGCATCTTTGGGATTTCTTAGACAACATTGTCGGATACATTTTCCAATTGTGCTACAAAACTCTTCAATGTATGTGACAAGACCTCCATAGCCAAGTTTTCATGATGGGCCAAAGCAAGCACCCAAGGGTGCTCCAATAAGACACCCATGAGATTGTTGCCATGACCTTGAGGAGTCAGAAGTCCTTCCAACACTTGACTTGCCTTACACACCATGCACACCATGAAGTGTAGTCACTCCACAAAATTCTTTAGTGGTACCTGAGTAATACTGAGTAATACCTACTGAGCCATGGAGAGTTCTAACCCCTTCCAAAATACTATTGATGCCCCAAAAGCCATGTAGTATCTGTTATGTGAAATTTGGTATGCCCCATCCCTGTCTGCTTGGGTTTGTCCACTAGTTTGCAAGGCTGGGGGCACCTATTGGAGATGGTTGTTTGTCATCAAATCCATTTGTTCATAGGGGCAGTGCTGAGAGGCAAAGTGAGGTGTGCCTCATGAAACCCCAGGGAAACAGAAGGTATCCAGGGCAGCTTTTCCAAGTGTGCGACGTAGTCCCTGGCTTAGGTTCCGTTCGGGGAGACCGCAGCGATAGCGAGGGCAAACCGCACGGGAGGAGGCGAAAACAGGGACAGGGCAAAAGGTCTGTAGTCTAATTTGTCCACTCGGGAGCTTCCGTTGCCGGGACTCGAACCCGGGTCGCTCGGGTGAGAGCCGAGTATCCTAACCATCTAGACTACAACGGATGCGCGCGACACAACACTGCCACCGCTCGTGCTGCTGGCCTCCCGCCTAAGTTATATAACCTTCTTCTCCACGCTCCAGTTCCTCTGTCTGCCTCCACACCCCTAATCCCCACCCTCCCCACCTCACGCCAGCTGGCACATGACCACATGCCTGCCATGGCGCTCGCCGCTGCAACGTCCCCGAACTCTTCTTCTCCCCCTTGCAATCGCAATTGCGCGTGTAGTTTTGGGCTCCTCCTCGCCTGGCAGAAGCTCTGATCCACCTCCCTCGCCTCGCCTCGCGTCGCACCCTGAGCCAGGTTTGCTTGTGACTGCCGTGCCCACATGACGGGTGCTCAGCCCCCGCTGCCGCACTCCCCGTCGCCCCGGCTCTCGTTCCGGAGCACTTCGCTGCACGCCTCTCCTCCCCAACACATCCCACGCCATGCACGCCATGCCCCCCGACACCTCCACTTTCCTCCTCTCCACGTTGCCACCTCCTCTGCCATGCCACCCTCGTCCATTGCATCCATGCCCGCCGGACTCCGCGCATCGGATCCGCGCTGCTGCGGCGTGCTTCATCGTCGTGCCGCTGCTCACGCTTCCTGCAACAGACCGAGACTTCACATCCCGCAAACCCTACGCACATCTCCCGCTCCCCCTCCACGTGCTGGTGTAACCCACCAAGCGAACAAGCACCCGCACGCCCATCCGTGAACGAGTGCGTGTGCACGGGGTGGCCAGTGCACTCGCACTGTAACCTGACTCGCGAGGAAACATGCCCTCGGAATGAGCGGCGCTGGAATCCAGCATCTGGTTGCGACTTTGTTGGCACTTTGTGATTTCGACGGAAAGTACATGTGCTCATCTGGTTTACGAACACCAGATCATGGTTTTGCGATCCGTAGTGCACCCAAACCAGCTGGGTGAGGGGGAGCAGCAACACTGCACTGAAGTGTCACGTTCTGCTGGCTGCAGATTAGTGGATTTGATGAAGTTTTTGAGACGTCCCCTTGGTCTTTTAGTGTTTTGATTTCATCTATGCTGGCCTCTGGCGGTGGGAGGTCCGGTAGCAGAGTGCGCCCTTGCTGTCAACATTGCATGCGCTTGTGCATTTGCTTCTTAGCTCCATGAGTTTGGGGTATGTGCATTTGTTTAATAGTCGTGTGCATAGCGATTCGCGTGGCACCTGTGCAAGGACTTGTTCTGAAGCGTATTGTGACCAAGGCATTTCGGACAAGCCCGTGTGAAGTGGATGATTTTGACGTCTGCAAATGTAGTTTATGTCGTACTGGAGAGGATGACTTCCACAAGCATGTGTTCCACAATCCGTTCTGTTTTTGTTTCAGCATAACATTCCATAGTATGGGTACTATCACGAAGAACAACATTTGTTTGACAGAATTGTTTTTTTTTATTTTTTATTAATAGGGCTTGTGGAATGGTGTTGGCGTCTTCCGGAAGGAGCCCCTCCTTTGGACTTCCTGTGGCATTGCTATTGTTCAGAACTCTTTCAGCTTACCCTGTGCAAATACTGTACATTCTTTTCTAAAAGCTGTCGCCTCTGTCGTCAGGTCAACCGTAGATCAATTCGCTAATTGACGAGGATATTATAACAAACACGGGCCGATTTCATCTCGCGTGACTGAAACGCTGCGAGCTAGGGCGTTGAGTGTCATCCCTCCAACCATGCAATCAGAAAACCAATTGTATAATTTGGATATCAAAAGTATTTGGATGTCCAATTAGTTTGTATTAATGCTCATGTGAAGCGGTTTATGACCTTGAAAAATATACCAAATCATGAAAAATAAGATCACTCACGTGTAAGAATCATTCGGCTGCAGTTGCTCTAGAATGTAGCGAGGAGCAACGAACCATGGTGTGTATGTGGAGCTTGATGGAGAGGCCAGACCTCGAGGGACAGCATTACAAATTCTTGATACATGTTCATTGGCTCTTCACACTGAAGAGTATGAACACAATCCGATCCCGCTCACATGTCTACCAGAACTGCTTTAGCACTCTTTTAGTCAATATCAATATCTGTTCCCTGATTGAGCTCAACGGCAAACTGGAGATGTGGACAGATCTACCACCTGTGTCTGGGAGTGTTCAGCTTCCCGCCGTCTTCTGTACCAGGATTGCCTTTCCGCATCATGGCTACGAACTCGTCGTAGTCTATTCTTCCGTCGTGGTCTGTATCCACCTCGTTGATGATCTCTTGAAGTGTCTCGGGGTCTCCCATCCCTTGCTTCTCCATTGCTTCTTGCAGCTCATATATAGTAATATATCCACTGTTATCCGTATCAAAGTGCTGGAATGCAGCGTGAAGGTGATCCTCTTTCTGGGTCTTGTTCATATGCATCGTTGCAGATATGAACTCGTTGAAATCTATCTTCCCATTCCCGTCGACGTCTGCAGCTTCCATCAACTTCCTAACGTCCGCTTCAGTAAGCCTAGTGCCCTGCTTTAACAATCCTGTCTTCAACTCATCAATCGTGACGGTACCGCTGTTATCGGTATCTATAGATCTGAACAATTCTCTCAACCCCACGATCTCTTCCTCCGACAAGTTGTCTGCTATCACCTTCAGAGCCAGCTTCTTCATCTTGTTAGCAGCTGAGAAGTTCCTCAGTCTCGTCAACACCGCATTATCCAGTGGTACGTCGGGAACACCATCCCTCTGCATCCATGGATGGTTCAACACCTCCTGTGCAGTCAGACGCTCCTTCACATTAGAGTTCAACATTTTCTTCACCAGATCCTTGGCCTCGTCCGAGATCTTCGGCCATGGGTCGCTTTTGAAGTCAATGTGCCCTCGCATGATGGTATCGAAGATCTCTTTCTCTGTCTCGGCCCAGAACGGTGGGACCCCACACAACAGAATGTACACTATCACACCTGCGCTCCAAACGTCAGCTTCGGGCCCGTAGCTCCTCTTTAAGACCTCCGGAGCCACATAGTACGCACTTCCAACAATGTCGTGGAACACATCCCCGGGCTTGAAGAAAGTTGATAGACCAAAATCCGTGGCCTTCAGTGGTGCATTCTTATCCTTGCTGGCCAACAAGAAGTTCTCTGGCTTAAGATCCCGGTGGAACACCCCCAAGGAGTGGCATCTGTGTACTACGGTTACAATGACCCTGCACATGTCGGCAGCGTCTCGCTCACTGTAATGCCCCTTCGCAATGATGCGATCAAAGAGCTCCCCACCTGCACAAAGCTCCATTACGAGATTCACATTCTGCTTGTCCTCAAACACATCCTTCAATTCCACGATGTTAGGTGTCCCCGACAGGTGATGCATAATCTGAACCTCCCGCTTGACATCCTCGATATCATCCTTGTTGGTTAGCTTCCGCTTGGCTATGGTTTTACAGGCGTATGAAATTCCGGTCTCTTTGTCGGTACACAAGTAGGTCACCCCAAACTGGCCTCGGCCAAGCTCCCGGCCCAAAGTATAGTGTAGTTTAATATCCCTCAGCGGTTTACCCAAGATGCCTGTTGAAGATGATTTCATTTTCGGCACACGACGAGACTGACTCCCACCGTAGCTACTCCCCTGATGGCTACCCCCTTGATGGCTGCCCCCAGGATGACCGCTTTCACCATGGCTGCTTTCCTGGTGGCTCCTTGGCTGCACGCTGTCGTTCCCCTGGCTCGCTCTATGTTTGCGGCCATCCCTAGGCCTTGCGCTTGTGTTCCCCATGTCGCAGATTTTCGTGTCTGGACACCAAAAACACGTTCAACACACTGACGAGCCACGGCAACCATTCTAATTTAGCGCGTTGTGCAACACCATCAACATTGCAGAAACTGACCAGTTTTATCATAATGATCCCAGACGAGCAGAGCAACTCTCACTCACAGATAGGAAGCACAAATAATTCATCACGAAAATATATTCACGATAATAATGAGCAAATCTCAGTGCAGACCTTGAAGTTGAGGAGTTTAGAGTTCTATCTGAAGTACAAATGGATTTATACATCTTAACAATTACTTGCTAAATCCAACAGGAAGATTTCCAAGTTGCACCCATCCTGAACTAGAACGCTGGACACGAACGAAGAAGTAGACGACAGACTCCACTACATAATGAGCACATCATTCACCACACTTTAACGTCTGTCCACGGAGTTTCTGACACAAATTTTCCTTATTATTATATCGACGGATTAGAACCTTCTACTGCTACACGTCCATCACCACAGTATAAGAATGAAGAAAAGAATACCTCCACGAAATGCGACTCTACTGAAAGGTTATCCGCAACGCTTACCGAAGAAAACTAACCGAGATATTAATCGTCGAGAACAACACTAACCAAGACTTCAACGAGAAAACACTAGACTTCAAAAGTCACGGAGGGTTTGCAAAGCAGGGAGAAATTAAAGGAGTCTACTGAAAAAAATCTCAAGCACAAGAGCATCTCAATCACACGCTCCCTAAGCCAAGGCCAACTTCGCAAACACACTTCAAAACTAGACACGATCTCAAACCCCCACCAGAACCATCTTCGACGACGAAGAAGGGAGAAAAAATCATATAATGAAAAAACTATAATAATAAAAATAAACATGTAATCCAGCTTGATGGAGATAACATCCTTGCCAGCGTCGGCGAAGCTTACACATATCATAACGACACACATAACCTGGGATAAATGCACTTTAGTCCAAAAAACCGACACAAAACGAACGGAAGAGATTTAACCACCTGTATTACTCTCTCGTCGCTTTAAAATGACAGCTGAAGGAAGCAAATACCGGAGATTATCGCGCACCAGCGCACCACAACGCGGCCGCTCAAAACACCGACCTACGAGCCTCCCTGCCGAAAGAAGAAACCGGGTCGATGGAGCACCGTTGCCCTCTACGCAGGCGGATATGTTGCAGCTTCATCCGGAGACCGTGAAGCTGTAATAGAGAAGTGCGCAAAATGACGAGAGAGTGGTGATGATGCATCCGCTGCTGTCGGGCGAGGGTCTAGAAATTCGGATCCCGCAGGTGTTGGCTCCGTCCGTCCTGTGCGAGTTTGCAGCGATGCAGAGACCGGTAGGTTAGCTGCCCTGCCTGCCCCACTCTCTCTCGGAGATCTCTCTCTCTCCCTCTTCCTCTTCCTATCCACTCTCTCGTGCGAGCTTCCCCGCTGCTAGCGTCCACACTCCCGCCTAAATTTGGCTAAATTTGGCGTTTCTCCAAATTTGGCACTCGTTCCGTTCCTACTATGGTTTTGCTTCATCATCATGCCTGAGTTACTTCACTGGCTATATTGGTTGTAGAAATATATACTTCACAGTAATTAGTTATTAATTAGTTGTTAACAAATATGCTCATTGTGTACCATTAACACACTATGGATCAAGAAAACGGAGGATCAACGGTAGGGTACGGTGGAATCGCATGTATTGAAAGTTTTGCACGTGATTCCATTGTGTTGACTGTTTTGAAAGTGACTTTGACAAAAAATAAAAATAAAAATAAAAAATCAGGCCAGGTTTTAGAATGATTTTTTATTTTTTATGACCAGAAAAACTATGCTCTTAGAATTTTTTTTGTTTGAAATCGGTCCTTCAAAAAATTATGTAAAATAGCACTTGACATCTATTTATAATATATATCAGCCAATAATCAATAATAATTTCTTAAAATCTTAAACTAACAAGTAAAGTTTGATAGATGATATTACATGTGAATCTATTATAACAAAGTATAATTTAAAAAATGACAATTGTAATAAATAAGATTGCATTTATTTTATTTATATATTGTTACAACAACGTTTGCATTTTCTATTCCAAATTTTGCAGTTTAAATTGTTGTCAAATTCAATAATAAACAGAAAAAATGATATGAGTTTTTATAATTTTTATTGCTAATTTAAAGCAATAATACACTACACAAAAAAGGTAAAAAAATGTTCTTCAAAACTCTTACTGAATGTTGTTATTAATATATTTTACAATATATATATATATATATATATATAGTCCTTAATATAAAAATCATACAAATAAATTTCTTTTTAGATCTTTATATAATTTTTAAAAAAATCAACATTCCTAATAAATTGTGTATTAAATTTTTTAATATAACTAAATTATATAATTCTATATTTAACATGCCATGATATTTTTAAATACAATAATATTTTAACTTTAACAAAGTTAGAATTTCACCCTGAACTAATTCTGGTAAACTTTACATATGATTCTCTTTATAAATATTCATTCCAGATTACAACCACATGTTTGGTTTTTTAATTATTATTACTATTTCTATGCATTTGAAGTTAATTATTCTTTCAAACACAAACTTTGTTCCCATTGTTTTAAACAGTTATCTGAAAATTGTCATTCTTAGTTATAGACATTTCAGTTGCTCTTGGATGGAAGTCATGCATCCAGCATGTAGAAAATGCTTGTGAAACAAGTGCATTAGCTGTCCTGACCTCAATGGTTTTAGACTTGCTTCACCTCAACTTCCACAATTAAGCAACTCATTTTTACAAACAATCTCAATATAATCTGACAAAGTTATTTGCAGTTGTATGAAGCTTTCAACAGTTCACAGGTACAAAGCACATGCACTGTTGATATGGGAACTGGGCAAAGTGGATGACGTTCATGGCATGAGTCAAGCAGAGAGTTGAGCCAAAATGCACCAGCAGGGAGGCTGCACTGGATCAGAAGCTCCACAGTGAAAGAAACCAAGGTTCAGAATAGACAAAAGAAACAACTGAGAAATAGAAGAGCAGAAGGAGAAGGAAGAGGACGAAAGCGGAGGAGCATCGTTGAACGACAGACCTGTCCACAGGGGGATCTAGGGGTGGCCATTCTCTGGCGCCGCAGGACTGGGACAACCTCCGCGCAGCTCGCCTCGCACTCGGGCAGCCAGGCAGGTAGGCATGCACCCCTTCCACCCTGCAACTCTGTGCCTCGTTTGTGCCGAGACCTCCACCAGTGTCCTCACGAAATATTCTGCGGGAATTGAGCACCATTCCCTGCGCCGCCCAGCGTGTCACATGGTGCATTCCGACGTCAGAGTACCTGCACGGACATCTTCCTTTCGCATTGACATCCGTTACGAACGACGTGTAGGAAGAGACGTCAGCTGCTGTGCATCAGTGTCTTCGTATGTGAATGGTGAAAGGGCCCTGGGTGTGGGCAATCTCACGCATAGACAAGCTTGTCACTCCCACATAACAGCCTGAACAGTGCAAGGAATTCAATACGATGTGGTTGCTGCTCGATACACTTCATGCCAAATTCAAGCAACCCGTTCCTTGGAACACCACTCGAGAAATCCTGTTTGAGGCCTCTTCGGACCCATCGGAATCGTGATATTTTGAAGATTGTACTCTGAATTGCTGAGAATGTTGAGAAAAGCAACAAGATCGAGTTGCTCGAGTGAGGACAAACGAGCAGGAAGCACGGCCTCTCTAACACTGAAAAAGGACCTCCGTGGTTCAAGGGATCTTGCTGGACAAGTGTACCTACATTGCCCAACAAGCAGTAACTCCAGAACACGACAAGATGAAAAAAGTGGGCGACAATAGAATAAATGTGCTATCTGCGTCTGAAAGCATGTTAGATGTGCAATGCATACATTCCTTTATCTAGTACACACATGGTTTTAGCGAACGAACTTACTATTTAAACCATAAATGTCAAAAGTAATAGAACATGGGCCATTTGCTGCAGAGGCAATCCCAAATTCTTCTCCAGAAGGATTCATGGTCACAAATAGAAAAATATGTAACCTACAAGCTCGGGAGCAGGCATCTTCAATTTTCTCAGGCGAAATCATAAGTGACGTTAAAGGTTCGACAAACACTAAGACGGGGGATTTGGGGGATACGTATTTGTCGGAGCTACGTCGAGAGCAGGATGCGTTTATGAACGACGCAACTTACGCCGCGCTTCATAGCTTCCAAGCACTCACCAGGGGCACAGCAACTCCGCCAGGTTATGTTATTTGCTAAAAATTTGTCCTGCACATTGGGTGTAAGGATCTACAAATTCTTGATATTGTTCTTCATTTAATCCAAAGCATTCGGTAAACCTTTTTGAGTATTAAAAAAAAAAGATCGCAAGTGGCATTCGAATGTTTATGAAACTTCGGCGCTATGCAAAAGCATGCTCCACAACATACTCGTAAACTCCACTAGGCTCTGGTATAACTATTCACCTAAATTCGAAAAGCTGGACATTACTGGAGAGGATACTTTGTCACTACTCGGCACACAACCTGCATTAGATCTCTTATTTGTTCATAACGCTAAGAAGTAGGGCTGCCTAATTTCATCAAGGAATGAATTTCTTCAAAAAGGACAAATGCACATTTGCACAATTGCACCACTACACACAAGAAAGGGCAGATGGTAGATTCCAACGACGCTCATTCCGAGGACACATTTCCTCGCAAGTCAGGTTACACCAGCACGGCTAGGGAGAGCAGGAGACGTGCGTAGAATTTGCGAGATGTGAAGTTTCGGTCTGTGAGAGGAAGCGTGAGGAGCGGCACGACGATGAAGCACGCCGAAGCAGCACGGATCCGATGCGCGGAGTCCGGCGAGCATGGATCCATGGATCCAATGGCTACATAGACGATGCTGGCTGGCAAGGTAGAGAAGATTGCAAGGAGCAGGGGAGGAAAGTGAAGATGTCGGGGGGAGGGGGCACGGTGTGGGATGCGTAGTGGAGGAGAGGGGAGAGGGGGTGTAGCGAAGTTCTCCGAGATGAGAGCGGGGGAGGGGATGGACACCTCAATTCACCTCTCAGCAACGTTCCTGTGAACAAATGGATTAGCTCATGCTTGGGTTGGTTAGATCAATTACTGGAATGTGGTTTTGCACACTGAAGTTTGGACAAGACTAGAGGTTTGTTTTGATGAATATTTTTCACAAATTATGTATAATGTTTGTTTTTTCTCCTTGCAAGTTGTGTTCTTTGATGAAATTTATGTTGATATTATGTCATTGATTTCCTATTTCTCTAAGAATTTTGTATCTACAAGTTTGTCATATTTGTTGTCTCCTAGAGTAATGTTTTGTGTTGTTGTAGAAGACTTCTTAATGTACACATTACAAATCTTATGCACTTTATGATACAAAAACATTATGAATATGTTTAATACTTTTTATAAATATATAATTATAGAATTCGAAATTGATATGTATTTATGTTTTTCCAATCTTTGTTATATATATATATATATATTGGAAGTAATAATAAGGTTTTACATATATGAGTAGGAAAGTGTGCAAAATAAAATAGTTTCTACTTTTTGATTTTTAAATTTCAAAAAATAATAATTAATTGAGTAGAGAATAAAGAAATAAAGTAAGAATAACATGTTTAAAAATTTTAGAAGATTATTTTTTACTATTTTTATTTTTTAAAATCTTTATTTGGAAAAAAATGATTCATATTTTATATTTACTCAAAGTGTTAATATATATACTAATTGGTCAAAAATATTGTAAAAGAGTTTATTAAAACATTTTTAGAGACCATCTAAGACAAAGTTGGATAGTCTTTTGCAAATATATATATATATATATATATATATATACATATATTTTATATTTAAGGCACTTTAATTAGTGTTTTCTTCTTACAATTTGTAAACTGTTTTGTATTTTTCAAGTTGCTGAAGCTAGCACTAAATTGTCACCTAAAATTAATGATATTTAAATCTTACTTCTATATCTCAATATCTAATATAGTGCTTAATGTTTTAAAAAATGAATTTATTTATATTTGATTTATTAAAAAAGTATTTTATAGTTAAAAATATACAAATATACGGTTGATAAATTTATGTATGACCACATCTTAAATGTTTTACGATTAACACCTGAAAGCTTTTTGACATGCAATGATTTATTTAGAATTTAGAATTTAAAAATCTACTGTAGTGTTTATGAATAATTGATATCACATGGATTTTTCAACTACCGCTACATAATTTTTACTCAACAATGCCCAATGAAATTGTTGTTGGAAATTGCACTATTCTCCTACAAGAATAGATGTACAAAATTGCAAATGTAACCACCATCTTTGGCATTACTTATACGTGATATTGACAAAATGTTTTATCAACTACATATTTGATTACAACATATAATATGCTAAATAAAAATGGAAATACAATTGGATGATTAAAGTTCTAGCAGTATATAGACCTGCAGAGAGCTAATATTGCGATGCAAGGAAAGAGTATATTTTTTGATTGACTCATTAGTTTGGGGAGCAGTGAAGATTGTAATGCATCATGAAGCGCTAAATATGGATGAAGTTGTTTCATCGTGGACGGAGAAGTGGAGACAAAATGGATGAAGTTTCGGCGATTGGGGTGCGAAGGGGCGAGAGTCAAGCATCCAGATGACTGAGGCAGCGCGTGCGCGCTGTCGCAAACCAGCGTGGTCGGATCCACCGCACCGTGTCCCAGATTGAGCGTGCGAAATGAAGGCCGTGTTCACCGAACCGTGTACCCACGAGCTCGGCAATCCCTTCCAGAAACTGTAAGGCAGGAGACATTTGTTGTTGGACAAAACAGTAGACCTAATCTGTAACGGCAATCACATTCCGGCTGCCGCATCTGCTGCTGCTGCTGCTGGATGACCAGTGATTGCATTGCGCAGGTGGTGTCGAGCCGTCGGGAATTGAGGTTCTTCTAGCTTTATATGTTCTGTGTTATTCTGGGTGGATTTTGCCGGTGCTTAGGATCTGATGCTCCAGGGAGGAGACCAACTCCTCCAGCGCGCCGCTGGGGTTGTCTCTACGTTGGATCAGAATCTCGCTCACTTGCGCGGGCGTCACCTTGGCGCCGCTTCGCAGTAGCGTTTCCACCTTGGGAAAGAGGGGATGACTGTCTACCATCAAGTAATTGAGCACCAGAGTCTTGAACGCGGCATATGTGCAAAACGACATGTGGATGTGGAGGTCCATGCGGCCTGGGCGGAGCAGTGCGTCGTCTAGTTTCTCAATGTGGTTGGTCGTGAAGATCAATATGCGTTCATTGCCGCAGCACGACCACAGCCCGTCGGTGAAGTTGAGTAGGCCAGAAAGCGTTATTCTCTTCTCGTCCCGCTCTGGAGTCCCCTCTTCTGAGGATTCCAGAGGCGATGTTTCATAACAGGACGCTTTCTCGCGCCGTAAGCGCGGGTGAGTAAGGCAGACGGAGCAGTCGATGTCTTCGATGACGATAACGGACTTGTTCGTCGTTTGAATGAGTAGCTGCTTCAGCTCGGAGTTGCTGCGGACCTGCGTCGAAATTCGATTGCTGCCTCAGGATTGCCGTTACTTCAAGAAAGCAATGGTGAATGGAATGAGAGAAGAGTGTGGAGGATGTTCGATACCTGAGTAAGTTCCAAGTCGAAGACGTCCCACTTGAGGTAGTTGGCTATGGCGGCTATCATGCTAGATTTTCCCGATCCCGCAGGTCCGTATAACAAGTAGCCACGCTTCCACGGCCGGCCTACTCGCTGGAAATACTCCTTTCCCGCTACGAAAGAATCGAGATCTGCTTTTACGGATTGAAGCTGCGACGGGTCCATGGCTAATGTGTCGAAGGTGGACGGATGCTTGAAATGCACAGCTTGCCAGAGGTGCCTGCCCGAGGAGTATGTCGACCTGTTGTTCGAGTAGAGGAGCATCTCTCTGCATTTGAAGAAGCTAACATGAGCTAGGAAGAATGGTGTTTGGTTTCACATGGATCAAAATCCATAAGCCCGATTGCACTCACATCAAGCAAATAGAGCGGGTTTGAAGGGCATGGCCTGTTGCGAATGCCAGGACCTTACCTGTTTTTGTGTTGGAAGTTGTAAGCGTTCTCACGGATTACGTCAAGGTACGCCGAGATAACTCTATCTCTGTCGTGTTTGTGAATCTTCATTGAATACGATCGCTGGTCTTGGCTGCTGCCATCGCTTGCTTTGTTTCCGTGCACTGTATGCGTCCACCAGATTTTGGCGCCTTCGAAGGTTTCCATCACTGCTTCACCTCCTGCCATTCCACTAACAATGCGGTAAGTAAATTGAATTTGTGCCAAGATGTTGCAACTCCGAAATAGTCAAGTTTCTATAAAGATTTTTTTGCTCAAAATTCTTAGATCCCTTGAGATGAAAGTCACAACCTGCGAGGGTAGAAGTTGTGTTGGCGGAGTTCTTCATCCTGCAGAGCACGGTTTTGCGAGCACTTCGACACAGACCCCTCGCAGTCAAGTGGAGCTGCACGTTTTTGTAGAGCTCGTTGATGCTGGCACCTTCAAATTCTGGAATCTCAAATACGACGTAGGGCATCAAATAATAATTCAACCTTCGGAGCCCCCTGTTAATGGCCTCAGCGATTTCGACTGGTAATAGACCCCGCAAAAAGGCCAAGCATCCCAAGATTGTCCATAAGTATGAGAGCTCCATCTTGAACATGCTGACGGTTGTAAGACCTACACATTGAATGCACACCTGCCTGATTCAGCTTCGCCGTCATGCATTAGCTCAATGCGGCTGAGTTCTAAATATCATCAATTGCATACGCTGCCACACGTCGACAAAGATCTCTCGTGGTTCGACGAGAAGGCTGCACCAGTCATTATGGTTGGCTCAGCAATAAATTTGAAGCTACTGTGAAGACTATTGAAATTTGATATACTCAACTACAATGCCACTGGGGCACTCATTTCCACGAACCAAGCAATCACATACACAATTTTTACTGAAGTATGATGATGAGCAGTGAAGATAGAAATTGATTTTTTACAAAGAATCAAAAGAGGAAGGAAAAAGAAAAGGAGAAAAGGAGTTATCATCGACAAGCAGTTCGACAAGCCCGTCGAGGTAGTTATGGATATGGAAAACATGTAAGGGAAAGGCGAGACACGTGACGTCAGCGGTGAATAATCCCACAGAAACAGCAAATCACGCTTTCAGGACCCTCTCGTCAGCCAGAAAACCCATTGATTGTCACAATGGCACCATTAAGAGGCGAAAGGAGTTCAATGCCTCGACGAGGTCAGATATGACTGTAATCTGGTGAATCCATTCTACCTTATTCGGTGAGTTGATTTCTAATGGACTTGGAGAGAGCATATTAGGAACTAGATTGATGTTGATTAGAACAAACTTCAATGTGAGAGCAGGGTCGGAATACCTCACAAGCTGGGTCTGTCGACAAGTGGATTTGATTTGAACCCGATTATGATCAACAGGAATCCGCAGCTCCACAGTATTTAGTGTGTTCTGGAGTTGATACTAACACAATACATGTCAAAATTATTTGTTTCCTTTACAAGTGATCGAGACCTGAGCACAGCGTCGAAGTTCATCCTTGGAACCAATAAATCAACTAATTTTCACTCAAAGTTGGCGCGGGTCGAATGCAAATCACAACCATTCACGCCCGTCACCGAAACAATTAAACAGCTATCAAGCCACTGGCAGCCCTTCAGCGACGACGACCATATCAGCAGCAGCATGTGTACAAACAACCCAAGCCTGAACCAGTCACTCAATATCCCACTTCCATCGTAGACAATCACAACCACTCTATGGACTTAGATTCAAGCTTCAGCTGCGAGTTAAAGCTTGTATCAGAAAGAAACGATGTGATGAAGCAAGAGAGAGAGAGAGAGAGAGAGAGAGAGCGAGAGAGAGCGCTGACCCCTAGCAAGAATACTTGGGCGAATGACTGGACACAACAGTAGTGAGCAAAGGAAAGGGTGATTTCATGGGTCTTAAGTAGATGCGGAGCGGCGCGGGAGTTAAGAAGGCTACTGTTTCTTCAGAATCCCAATTTGCCGCCTGTTTATAGGCTCATGATTAGCAGGGGGATTAATCGGCTAGTCTAGAAGAGTAGGGGGGATTGTAGGATGCTAGATTGGGATGGAAGGAGGAGCTTACACAGCGAACGAGTGCATCAATCAAGCACTCATGAGACAGACGATGGACCAGATTCTCGTCGCCCACGGTGCGTGGTGGGCTCGCAGACGAGACGGGACGAGACTGGACGAGACGGGACGAGACGAGACGGGACGAGACGGGACGAGACGAGACGAGATGGTTGGCGAAATGGGTGGTGGCCAACACCCACGTCGCAGCTCATCGACGACGACGACGCTGCCGGTGCCTGGATTTGTTACCCGCTGCGCTCGCGGATCGAGAGCAGCGCCTCTCGTGAGAATTCGCACTGTCTGGCTCCGGTGCGGACTGCCATGGTGACCAGCCCCTCCCTTGTCGCGGTGCACATGCTCGTTTAGCGGCTATAGGTCTGGTCCGGTGTGGTGGCGTTGTCCGCGCCACCACGTCGGTGCCGTTGCCATTGGGCTTGTGAGGGGCCCTATTCCCACTGGAAGACAAAAAGGTAGTGGAATCTTTTTTAAAAAACTTCACTCATGAAGATCCTTGGACATTGTCCTCATTCTTAAGTCCACGTCATTCTTGTGGAGTTAACATTTCAAAGAAAAAAATCCTTTAATATTTGTTTCATATTGTCCTTATTTAACCACATTTAGTTGCATGCAAACATACATATTATATGTATATTTCATCAATTGATTTGGAAAAGAAAAAACCTTAGATGCTTATTATGTTCTATTTTTGTACATTAATATTTTGGGTTCAGATTCTCATTGCAATGAATGCAGAAAAAAATTGACTTTATAATTTATCATTTGATGTCATTGAGTGTATGAGCATTATTATTGTTATAATTTTTATTTTTATTGTTTTCGTTGATTTTTTTCAGACCTGTATTAGTTACTTGGAGGAATAAACTGTGAAATTTATGATTTTATATGTGATATTAGATGTTTTGCAAAAAGCCAATAAACACAGCCACTGGCGTACCAAAATGTTCATTCATTGAAAGGCTAATAAATAAATATACTATTAAAAAAATTGAAATAACATAAGTACATAAATCATAGTTATAAATACAAAAATCTAACATGAAACATGATTATAATTTTAAATATATATAAATGTATAAAATCATTAAACTAGTGCTCACATTACATTACATAAGAATACAACAAATAATATTATATTACCAATATTGTTATAAATACTTTTTGAAGATAAACAAGTAAGATCTCATTTATATAATATCTATGTTTACATTGCATAACTAGTTAGAATACAAGTGTGAGAATTCATGAAAAGAATATGATAATTAACCGATAGGTATTCTATGATTATTAATGTGAGTGACAGCATTGGCAAGGGGTGCTTATATATAATGCCACCAGGCATCCCTTCCATGTGAGCACCGGTGGATAATTCCTCACCTACATACATATCTAGGGGAAGCATTCCAAATGCTGACCTGGAGGCTTGGAAGAGTGAGCCACAGTGCAAGACCACGTTATTTGTGACTTTGGATTTGGCACCATTGAGTCGGTAGCTCATGGCGTGGCTCCTTCATCGGTGGCAACTTTGGTCTCCTTTTTTTATTTGTCTCTTCACCAGAATTCTCATTTTTTCATTTTCGCATTTTCATTCACAAAAGTGATAAGAGAAGTTTGATATTTATAAGCTGGACCATCAGATGTGCATTCCAGAGCAGGAGAACGTTTCAGATGGCCTCACAAACCAGTTGAAAAGTGATTCCGGTTGTTGTAGAATTCCAGGAATCGATATCAACAAGTCATCATGAGGTATGGAACTGCAGAGTCGCCGCGAATGTTCGCAAGCAACGGTGCAGTGATAATTGGTGACACCTTGTTTCTTAACCCTTTCAGCAAGGCCCCATTACTTTTCTCGGTCTTCAGCTTCGTGGCATTTCGTGCTTGAGCTTCAGAGAGGTGGACCCCATGCCCACGTTTGATCACACTGTGTGATGGGATCAGCTATACCAATGCAGCTGACATCACGTTGCAAACGTTACAACCTTCGATAATGTGTTTGTTTTCTTTTTCCTTTTTTCTGAAACTTCTTTTGTCATTCTCTACCAGATCCTGGCTTAATTCTCTAGCTCTGACTTTGGAGTTGGCTTGGTGTGTTTCGTGGTTCTCAGCGGAAAATCAACAAATCATGATTCTACTGCAGGTGCATAATCCTGGATCAGGTAGCGATAACCATTGTGTTTTCATGGACGGTACGCGGCTGGAGGACTGAAGAATGCCGAGCATGACCTCCACAAAAATTATGGCTCGTGAAGAGACGGAAAAGTATTCCCCGAAAATGCCAACACAATTTCCGCACCCAGCTTTGCGTCTGCTCGCCCTTCACAGTGGGCCCAGTAGATCCACCGACCCAATCCATCCACGCAGTTTTGTTTTTTCGCGGTGCGCAGCGTGCGAGTTCATTCTTGAGGTGTCAGAGTTGTGGGAGCTTGACAGTCTTGTTCTAGAATCCAGTACGAGAATCCAGATTGGCTTAGACTGCAACCCTTTTTTTGCCACCAGGGTCGGTGGGCTTTCCACCACGGCGCAGCTTTCGTGCATTCTTCTCATGGGTGTGCAAGAAAGTTCCAATATATAACCATCGATCAATTTTGTTCTTTCAATAATCGATCCTATAAAAATTGATTTTTAATTATTTTTCTTAAAATATATTTTATTTTAATCGTTGAGTTATTCTCTGTTTGTTGTTGTTGTTGTTGTTTTTTTATTTTCATGTTTCGAATACACTTCTTTTACTTTTCCTTTTTCCTACTCGGAGTTCAAGCTTGAATCTGTAATTCAAAGGTTTACCTCAAATTGATTCTACATAGGTTCCTGCTTCTTGTCCTTGTTTCATGATAATATCATTCTAACAAATGAGTTATAACTTTATTACCAAAGGTAACCTGACAAAGGTTTTAATTTAAAAAACACAAGATAAACATGACGCTTAGCAAGGAAGATCTCGTAAAAATCACGAACATCAAGTAACAACTTTGGAAAATTATCACCATCGTTTTGAAAAATAATAAATTACGTATGCATAACGACATCTCGTTGATTTAATTTAACAAACATGAACTCATGGCTACTTACAGGAGAAACTTGCCAAGTATCGTCATTTTACTGATGAGGACCTAAGTATTACTTGAAACTGAGTGCTTCTGACATTCGAAGAACGAGGGAGCTGTGCACAGCTAGTAGGATTGCAGTGCCCATCGTGTCGGAGTCTGATCCACGTTACTCCCACCAAGGAGAAGATTCATACAACGGTGCCCTTCTGAGCATCTCATTTAAGGCTCTGCATGCTTGGGTTGCGAGGTTGGGCGGTACCATTGATCTCGTGTGATGGCTTTCCACATCACGCGCACAGTGCAAAGAATTGACAGCGTTTCTACAACGGTAACACAGCTCACCGGGATTCCAGATCCCCTGCGATTAACTTATCTACGCTCATTTTCATTTATTTATTCTGTAGTATTCCTTTTGGAAAGTCATAAACAGAGCTCTAACCAAGTTCTGAAACGAGGTCAAGAAAAAAAACATTTTGATAAAACGTCGAAATCTTTAAGATCGGTGAACAGTGGTGCAGCCGCACTGTAAGAGGCATCGCCATTTCACCCTATCTGAGTGCTTCAAGGATGCGAGATCAAATGAAGAAGCTAGGCTAGGTGCTGTCCAATGGGGGCGACTTCTGTTGCGTTGAACTTTTATCTTTCAGGATTCTTTCAAAGGTTGTGCAGGTCTAGTATTTTGAATATCACTTGTAGGCCCCATTACAGGTGGTCGGCACTAGACCAGGTAGACCTAGTGGCCCTAGTCCACGGGAAGCTTCTTAGATGAACAAGTCATGTGCAGCTCATCCTGCACCGCGGTGGTAGGCCCATCCGGTGCCGAGGCGTAACTGATTGGATTCTCAGTAATCTTGGAAGCACTCTCGCGTGTGTAAGTGTTCGTCAAGTCTGTAAACTTAGGAGCTCGGCAAATACCTCACCAGTTGGTTTGATACAATGGATAGCCGTGGAATTGAAGAGGGTACGATAGATACTACATGATTTTCCTGAAGATCTATATTATAACCTCGATAGACCCGAAGATTCATTGTTTCAGCTGACCGTTACTGTTACGCTTTGGTGCGCCGCAATCCCTTTACAACCTGCTCTTTCAGCACACGCCGCAGGATTTTGCCCGCTGGAGACTTGGGTACGGATGCCACGAACTCGACATGCCTTATCCGCTTGTATGTAGAAACCTGTTGAAAGAAAACACCCAGGATAGCATTAGGTAGTTTCTCTCATGTTGACAGTTAAAGGAACTCACATCTGCCCTGAGATTGAGGTTAGTGCGCAACAGTGGCATAAATTTCGCTCCCGATTCGTGAGTTGAAGACAAGATATGACACCTTGGAAGCCACAAACGCCTGGATTTCGGTGGGTGGAATGACAAAACCAGGCTTGAGAACCACGCAAGCTCCCGGAATCTCTCCTGCCTCTTCATCTGGAATTCTGCAAATCTGAGTGTGGAAGTGAGTAAACTCATCAACAGTATGCTGTTGAACTTTGAATCGGCATCAAGAGACTTGAAAGATCAGTATCAGTTATTAGATTGAAGAGTCTTACGGTACGACTGCAGCGTCTGCTATGGCTGGGTGAGAGATCAGGATTGTTTCCAGCTCGGAAGGGGGAACCTGCACAACTCTCACAGCAAACTCTCACGATCATTTCGATGAAGTATGACGTGTTCAAAACGGATGATTTAACGCTGCATTGCATTACCTGAAGAGAGTTTCAGTAACACCAAAGTACCATACCTGAAAGCCTTTGTATTTGATGAGCTCTTTCATTCTTTCAACAATGAAGATATCTCCATCGTTGTCAATGTAACCAATGTCACCCGTGTGGAGCCAGCCCTGAGAGTCTATGGTCGCCGCTGTGGCTTCTAGATTCTTAAGGTACCCTGAGTTGCACATCAGAAACCACAAGCTCATACATATCCAAGGGTGTGAAAAATAATTTGTTTCCATTTCAAAACATCAAACGGCGACATCCAGATATTCATTTCTCAAAAAGATTTTTTCTCAACCCTTATGGGTGAAGGCATTAAGAGTTTTTAGCGCTGTTTGCGCGGGATTGAACACACTTTACACACTTGTCATCAAAGAATCTTTATGACTGATGTAAAGTTGTTTTGTAATTTTCAATATGGTCTGATCGTTTAAGGTGTTAATGCTTAAAATGGTAGAGACATGCATAATTTCAACATCTTCTGTTCCTACTTAAATTCCTTAAGGGGTTCAACAAGAGATCATCAACATTGGATGCGAATGAATGTGAGAATCCATCCACTTGCGCAATCAATAAGCGTGCTGACGACGGATTGCCAGGCAGACGTTGGGAGATTCCATGAACTGATGCAATTGTTACCTTTCATGGTGGGTTCGCCTCGCACACAAATCTCCCCTGGTGTATTTGCAGGCAACGACAAGCCAGAAGTTGGATCTACAAACTTCACTTCCAATCCTGGCACGATGAATCCCACAGAGCCCGGCTTGGATGGTCCTCTTCCAAGATTGCGGTTGCAATGTGAGACAGTCACGCAGCTGTGCTCAGTCAATCCATATGCCTACAGGCATGATGTCCACTGTAAGACAAAGAACTGATTACCATAGACTTTCATCGAACACTGCTGTTTCTGTTGTCCATGATTTTCACCTGATGGACTTCAACTCCTGGAAATTTTGTCTCAAAGGCCTTCTGCAGCTCAATGCCCAGTGGAGCTGCAGCGGTCAACACTGAATTCAGTTTGAACTTGCTGCGGTCCAAGTTATCAAAGTCAGTTTTCACAAGCTGGAGAAGTATCGGGGGTACTACGGGCGCGAATGTGACGCCGTGGTTCATCAGTATGTCTAGAAATTTCTGCAAGCTGTACCTGAAGGGAACATTCAGATGCCGAGAGGGAAGTTAGAATGAGTAGTTTTTTTTTTTTTTTTTTTGTGCTCCAGCAATCATGTGTGGTGATGTGCAGTTTTATACCTGGTCACGACCACTACTTTGCCCTTCATGCGCATTGTCGCACAGCAAATTCCGATAATGCCATAGATGTGAAAGAAAGGCATGAGTCCCAGGACCACACGCTCGCCATCCGGAATGATCCCATCCACATACTCACTCTCAACGTCGGGCAAAGTTTGGTTCAAGTTTGCAACAATGTTTCGGTGAGTGATCATGACGCCCTTGGAAACTCCTGTAGTACCTGAAGAGTATGGTAATGCACACACGTCGTGCTCCGAGATCTCTACCGTGGGAGCTAGAGACCCGTCCGCCTCAAACAGAGACATGTAAGAATGCGATCCTTTTGGCACGTCCTCAGCTACCACCACAACAGGGAGGCTCAGGGCTTCAACCTTATTGTGCGTTTTCAAGTCTGTGATGACAAGTTTTGCTCCGGAATGCTTAGCTTGCCTCTGAATCTCGGACTCGTGTGCAGCTGGGTTTGACCCTGTGTAAATGGCACCAAGTGAAATGATGCCCAACACGAATATGAAATACTCAGCAGTGTTGGGCATCACGATGATCACAACGTCGCCTTTTCTGATACCGAACTGATTCCACAGCCCTGCTGCAACATTCCTCAGCAGCTGTTGCACTTGACCGTATGTGTATCGATGCCCATCGGTTGCGTCCACAAATGCCACCCTGTCCAGATAGCTCTCTATGTTTTGTAGGATGTAACTGTGCAAGGTCAACCCCGCGGGTGGCACGACGACGGGATCAGATGGAAATGTGCTGCGGAAGATGCGAAGCTCTTGATCTGACATCAACTCCGTCGGGACACTCCCTTCCACTCGGCACGAGGGATCCATTCCGTCCATGACAATATGTATACACTTGTAGTAGCCTGATGTGGTCTTCTCAATACTTTTCAATTCCAATGAAACAAAGCAATAACATCTGCAGGTTACTTTTCTAATCAATATCACTGGAGTGGATTCCAAGCTAAGGTTCGAGCCGGACCGGCACTAGAATCTATAGCAAACGGGACAAAAGATAGTCCCCCAGGAAGCGAATCAGCGACTCAGAGTTGCTCAACAAAACGCCTCAAAAGGCAAGACATGAAGATCCGAGTCAAAACTAGGACTACTGGAATGTCCTGAACATGAAACCGTTGGGTTGGGCTCAAACAACACACAAGTAGCACTGTTACATACATAAGAAGTGGAGCTAGCAGAATGCCCGGAACTCAGCAAGCACTACAGGTGCACTGAGATAGAAGCAGCAGGTGAGTAAGAGTGTGCGGGAGTAGGGAACTGGCAACAGCATGGAAGAGAGCATGAAATGCAGGGAAGGGTGGGGCTGTGCACACCGCAGGTGTGAGAGGGGAGAGGAGTGAGGCGTAGGGGTGGCGAGGAGGCAGACGGAGGCTCCAGTTGTGTGACCCCACTGTCCTCCCCTTCCCTCCCTCCCTCCCTTCCCTTTCCCTTTCCCTTCATTCTTTCATCTGCCACACTCTCCTGCTCCTGCTTCTTGCTTGTGCCCTTTTACGCCATCGCTGCGCTTAGCATCGCATCGCGTTGCAGCGCCCACGTCTTCTGTGGATGGATGAACGTGAGGATAGATGCATGAGTTGAGGGACGGATGGGTTGATTAACCGATGAACGAATGAGTCAGTAGAATATTGGATGAACATATGGATGAATCAGTAGGTGGATGAATGTGTGGATTGTGGGTGAGTGCTGGATGAGTGGATGGATGATGTGTAAGATTTTGTGCGTGAAAGAATAATTTAAAATATATATTTTGGTTTATTATTATGTTTATTTATTTATTAGAATATTCAAACTTTATTATGAGCAATTTGTGAGTATGTAACCATATTTTGAGAATCATTTATATATTTATGTGCAAGTATCACTGTGCATTCAAGCCAAAAGATCATTAAAAAGTGTCTACACTCCAAAAAAAAAAAAAAAAAAAAAAAACAGAAAGACAGGAAAAGAGATGTTTTGTTCAATTTGCAATTTAATACTAAAAATTATATTCTTTTATATGGTTGAGGTAATATACTATCATAGTGATCACATTACATAGAATGGTTATGTACTATATAAGCATGTAAATACTTATTTTGCAACTAAAATAAACACACATATATTTAAAGAAATAAAAAATTAGATGATTCTTATCTACAAGGTGGTTTACTGCTAGACAATATTTAAGCATGACAAAAGATATGAATTTGCAAAATTAATTATTAAAAATTATCATCCTTGACTTACAACCAAGTATGCAATTCTGTTAAGGACCAAGATAATATCAATTTAATTTTTACAAATTAAAAAAAAGTGTTTAAATGAAAAAATTCATATTTTACAAGGTGACCAAATGAAACTTTTGACTTGTAATCTTTGCACCGTAAAATGTCCGCGTTCAGAACATACTTGGGCTTGGCTCGAATAGCTAAGAATATGGCTTTAATGGCATCCTGACAACCATTCTTTCAAGATAAAAACATGTTAAAATTCAATCATTTGTATTGTCTTGACATGATACGATACAAACAAGAATTCAAAGGAAAAATAAAAAGATAACCTATTAGTTTGGTATTTCTTATATTACACATTACCTATTGTAACATCTAATTGCAAAAGTATCACTTGTGGATATACTAATATAATTTGATTGTATCATGTAACAGAAGCACATAAAACACATTTCCATCATACTTCTGAAATTCAATGAATTGGTATTTCATTTCAATTAAAAAACATTTACTAAACTACATCAAAACTAATTAAAAAAACCTAGATTCAAAATTTATAAATAAACAACAATGATGTTTTGAATGTATTCAAAATCGAATAGAACACTGCTTCAAGGTTGATAAAAAAGAAGACACAATTTGGATGCTCGACTGAGCTCACAAATCTTTTGTCACGAAGTCTTTTTACTGGATTGAAATTTGGTTTTCTTGAGCTCCAAGTGATGCAACCGCCGCGAAATAATAAAACTGTAATAAATTGAGGTTGAAGCATATACAAATGCACCAATACCAGTGCAAACAGTTGCTGCACAAACATATAAATACCTGCAACACCGCACATGTCAAATTCAAACTCCCATAGAATACTGCACATTGTATGAGACAAAATGACCGAAAAGTTGAGAAAAAGGGGAAGTTCATACTTGGGGGAAAAAACGCTCCACACAAATAAGTGATCCTGCATAACTGTGAGGATAGCTGTGAATGCCACCATTATAATACCATTCAAAGCCGCAGGGACAATGCATGGCACTGCCAGTATTTCCAGTAACCAAGATGAAGGGCCAAGCCCTTGAAAAGTATGGGCCCCAATGCTCTTTGGTGCTGGACTTAGTAGCAACATCATTCCTAAAAGGAATAGGAATGGCGATGCATACGTAATAATAAATGCTAGGAGCCCAGATAAGATCGTGGAATGAGACGACAAGCCCTGCTTTCCACAAACAAACCACCTCATTAGCGAATGACTGCTACTATTGACTGAATAAGTGCTCACATAGATGTTCATTAGGATTGTATCAAGAAATATACCTATTAGTTTGTAAATTAGCACATGATCAATTCGACAATGAAGGAAAATGCAATGGGGTATTTCTCTGTTTTTGTTGTTAGAACGAAAGAAAGGAGAAAGAGACGCACAATATAAGCACCAGCTACATCAACAGTAGCGAGAGTGTTGCTGTTACCAAGCCCAAAATGGCCAGATCCTCCCATCCATTGCAACGCCAATACCTGTTCAGTTGGCAATACAATTCGCTATCAGCCATTTAGACTTGTATTGCATAGGGACTACGGTAACTCTTGTTACGTGATACGGTTTGATACTGATTCATGCAACGATACAACACACAAACCTTTCCCAGAATGTTTTTATACCTGAAACCACAGCTCATATTTGTTGCTCCTTCGCCTGAAGAATGTGACTGTGGCCAGAAGCTGTATCAGAAGCAATGCTACTGGTCCAGCATTCACAGTCTGCTGTAGAAGTAGTTGTAATAAACACCAACAGGAGATTAAAACCTGTCCTGTCGACTGCAGCGCTGATGTTATGCCAGTTTCCAGAGGAAAATCCACCCACATTCGCTTGATTTCCTGACTGGGATAGCTAGCCGTCTTTGTGTCCTCGTCAAACCGAAGTGGTTCAATCCAAGGCATAAGTGTGACCGCAAGTGCAGCAGTTACCCCGAGTATTACAAATACCGAACGAGCCAACACAGTAGGTACTTGTTCCGGATATGATGTTGCCCCAAACAACGTGGGTACTTGATGAGATTCTGAATCCACATATACAAATATCAATGTAGCGGATAAACATAACCAGCAGGCTATCAGTTTCCGTAGAAGATGTCGTCGAGAAGATTTAAGAATAAACAGACAGCTACTTGTAGTTGTGAAAAGAAGCGCTGCGTATCTAAGAGCAGTAGAAATCTGCACGTCGTTTGCGTCTAGACATTTTGCAATATCGGGTAGGTGTGCCCAATTCACCCCACTGCGGTGCCATGCCCGCATTATCCTTCCACTTAAAAGAATCACAGATACAGCAAGAAATCTTGCTGCATTGTCTCCATCCCCAGATGAAACTTTAGTGAACGTAGCCTTCTGTATGCTATCTGATATCTTCCCATCATCATTTGCCTGAACTCGTCTTTGACTTGACCCTGGCAACAGTTGAAAAGGCTGTTGTAGTACGTGTCGAAAGAGAGCAATGCACAAAGTGGAAACCAAAAAGTGATATGTATATTGTTCCTCTTCGACAAATGAGGACGATGCTAAGCTCCCAGCGTGGATACAGACACCCCCAATCATTATCAACTTCTCAAACAAAAAATCACCGGAGGCATCAACATTAGGGGAGTTAATCTTCAGCTGATTCCTCTCCGACTTGGCTTCGTAAATTGAGAGAAGTGTCGAGAAAAGAATTACAGGTGAAAGCAGCATTAAGATTCCACCACATAGAAGAAGTAGGATGTTCTTCTGTAAGATCAGAAAGACAAAGGCATGTTAGCTCATAAACTAACCACATAAACTATGGCTATATATGAACAGCCGCTAGGATGTATTTTCAAAGGGAGAAGAAACTGACCTCTGTTGTGCCCTTCGCAAGCCACTCTGAAGTAGACTTCACCACCTTCAAATATGCATCTCTTGCAGCTTCAAATTCACTAAATCCTTTCGCTTTACTGGTTAAAACAACCACATGTAATCAAGGAATTCAGTGTCAGAAAGTGTACCCACAGAGCATGTGTTCGTAGTACCTTAAGGAGAACCAGAAAACGAAGGGATAACACTGTCCCACAAAATGCATTCCTTAGAAATATTTTACCTGATTACGCTGTCGTTATCCATATGTCTCCAAGAAGAGTGGAGCTCAATTGCTTGCATGAAGAGCTTACAAAACACTTCCACCTCCTTATCTTTCTCTGTTCTCCAACTTCCTGACAAATCGGAGTTGGATCCACCATCCGCATTGCCAGATGGATTTGAACAAAGGTTTTTGACACACTGGGACCTTGGAGACCGCACACGTACTAGATTAAAAAGTTGCCAAGCGTTCAACTCCAATGCTCGCAGCTGCTCCTTGGCTGTTGCAAGAATACTCAGTAAGATATACATAGAAACTCATGGCAAAAATCAGACCTGTAGCAACTGCAACCTAAAAAGCATAACGATGAAGATTGAGTAGTAGGTTCTGCGTGCCTCAAGGCAAGTTCTATAGTCATGATACTCAAGATCATGTTTATGTCGAGGTTCAATATAATTCAAAAGTGTATAAAATTAAGTGCAAATCAGGGGTGATAATATTTGCGATAAACCCTAAAAGGAGAGATTTACTGACACAAACAGACTGGCAAGATCTTCGCTAGCAGGTGTGAAGCTGTTAATAGGAAATGCCAGTCAGTCTCCGTTTTGATTCAGAAGAGCGAAGACTCTAGAGCTTTCTCTTTAAGAAGATAGTCTTACAAGAAAATAAAATAGAACTGACCAATTTAGCTTGGAGAACATCAAAACTAAGCAGTAACTCACAAGTCAGTGAGGCAAAATGTTGAGGAAGCAGAGCTCCAACGCTGTTTTTTGGTATTGGAACACCCAGTTGTAGTGCCAATGTTGGCACCACATCTACTTGGAACGATGGCCAGGCAGAGGAAGTGGCAACACCTTTGTTTTGCTTTAAGGTAGATTCGTGTTGCCTCTTGTCGATAGATACGTTGATAGAATCACTTTCTGATATAAATAAGGCTAGAGCATCTGCTTCCTGATACGACGCACCACCATGGTTTCCACCTTCTGTCATACCATGATCACTGGCTACCAACTACACAAAAAAATCGCAGTTTCTATTAGCAAGTAGCATAAAACATGACAATGCCTCATCATCTGATGAAAACATACTAAATGAACATGATCTTAGTGGTTAGCAACTGCTAGAAAGAGGAAGTCTCTGTGGTACACCAGCAACTTAATCCATATATGAAAGAGAAATAAACATAATGAACTCACGTAATCATCGAATCTCAAATACAGAACTAAGAAAGTATTACAAACCAGTAGAGTACGACGGTCACCCGAAGTCTTAATCAACTTATCGTAGATTCTTCGAATGACGTCATCCATTTCCTTCAACTTAGGCGCCACCAATGAGCTGGAGTGGAACAACATGATCACCAGCAGCAGAACATGAGAGCTGGGTAGCAAAAAGAAAATCGACAGGATCTAGCAAATTACTCATGCATACAAAGAAACTTAGTCTTGAAAAGGTACTTCACTCCGTGCAGAAAATGACCAACATAATCACCACGGTAGAAATAACCAACACAACAAGCCACAGTGTGCAAAGAATTAGCTGGAAATTTACCTGCTACGACCTCCAAGGTGACCAACATGATCAAGCCCAAGATAGTGAAGCACCTGTATCCAGGACAAACCGTTAGTTCTTTAAATGGGTCTACAGTACCATGAGTCTACATCTATTACATTCATCGTTTCCAACTCAGTTGGACAAGTATGTTGGCACCAACTTCACGGTTTCAATATTAATAACCATCTGGTGGAAGATACTCGTACCAAGAGATCCCAATCAGTTGCTGCGAGCTCTACATTCAAATGGCGGGTAACGTTGTGATCCACCACCACAGTATCTTTCACCTGAAAATATCAGTTATGAAACAGTAAAATCAAGATTTGATTTTTCCTTGATCAATCCAGATAACCAAAAGCAAATACTAACTAGCAAAAAAGTGCTCATAACTGAAATCAATGTTGACAACTTCAAAGAAGTGTTATGCACAGATAAGAAATCAGATAAGATAATGGACACAAATCTTAGGTAGATGTCCTTAAACTCGAGTTCTTACGAAAAAGCTGTTGACACCATCATAGCGCATGAATTTGTCCGGGAAGAGCTTCAGCCACGTGTCATCCCCCAACATGACCA
Source organism: Physcomitrellopsis africana (assembly GCA_036785485.1). Taxonomy (NCBI): domain Eukaryota; kingdom Viridiplantae; phylum Streptophyta; class Bryopsida; order Funariales; family Funariaceae; genus Physcomitrellopsis; species Physcomitrellopsis africana. Next base: position 128,783 of record JAWRVF010000725.1, on the reverse strand, counting down.
TTTTCCATCCTGCTCTTGCCAATTGGTCTAGTCCATTGTCCACGGTAATCCGTCCCTCAGACATGCAATTATGACTGAACATAAGCAGGCCACAAAAGGATTCTGTTGAATGCAGTAAAGAACCTGCATTGGCTTGATTCAGAGATCCTAGACCTGGTGAAAATCGATAAAATGGTAGCAAACTCACCCACAAGATTATCATCAAGTAAGGCTTGTGTGTTGAAGTTGAATGCCACATCCAGAAATCCAGCTATGGCTCCAGATGTCATCGCCTACCCAAAATACCCAGTACAATAATACGTATTACATGCATACTTAAATTTTGCGACATGGTTTCCCCAGAAGTCTCCATTAATGCACACACACTAGCGGCAGATAGAACGATTCCAGAGATACATAAAGCATTTCACACATGAGTTCTGTCCTGTGTTTAAGCCATCTAAGCAAGGCAGATACAGCCGGTAGATCTTTTTCATTTGATATCAGCAAAGTGAACACTTCCAACAGATAGGATTCCATTGATTTAATAATCGACACGGCTCTCGTGTTTACCTTGAGACGGGGCATGGTTACAGTCGGGGGTGCAGCTTTAGCATGGTATCCAAGGCCCTTCCCAGCCGATATTAAACTATGCGTAAAAGGCATGCCAGCAACCAACTCAGGAAGTGGAGGATGACCCCCTCTACCAAGTACGAATTCTGCAGGCATGCCATCCACAATCTGTTCCCAACAAACAATGGTGTTATCGATGAACCAATAATAATAGTAGTGTATCAACAAGTCTCTAGTAACCGCCAAACACATCAAAATAAATGAACAGGACCAGGAATTGGTCAGAGAGGGGAAGTACCATGATGACAAGACGGTCGAATTGTCGAGGAACACCACTTGCTTCCTGGTAATTACAAGACGACTTTTAAAAGGTGTAAGTACCAGGTATAGAACAGAAAATTGTTTTTTCGTCGTGTTTCATGTACGCTGACAGGTTTATCTGATGACTACAACATCAGACGCAAAGTTCTCGCAAATGTAAGGGTAAAATCTCCCTAGTGTAATTCTGAGAACAGATACTCTGGCGCTTCTGCACCTTAAGGTGAGCTTCTAGTATCGATTACACCACAAACAAGTCAATTATAAAACCAGAGCAGATTTAACAGCAATAAATAGAAGCAGAAAATGCCACTCAAAGTCCAGCATAAGATCATTTGAAAAAAAGAAAGACTGGACCTGATAGGAAACCCGCGACACCTGAGATAATTCTTCATCACTGACGTGAGTGTTTGTGTGGCAGCTCGGCATGGCACTTTCAAGACCACTGCAAGAAACCTAGGAAATCGATCATGTGAGAATAAGATTGTAAGTACTTAATGAATGAACCTGTCATTGCATTGAGGTAAGGAGTGAGTTTAAGTCGATTATATAGACAGGAACAGAGAGCTGAAACTCACCATGATTTGAAAGGAATGGCCGACACTGCTTAAAAATATCCTAATCAAGGAAGATCACCATGAACTAACAATGGATAAGATGCTTGCCTGCTGCCTGTGAGTGCCGGTTTAACCGGGAAAAAGCCCAGAACAAAGAGTACAAGGCCTGCAAGCTGCAAGACTACACCCAGGAAAGACAATGCCACGATTCGACCACATGCTCTCCCCATTTCTGTTTCGGCACATGACACGAGGGTCTGAACAAAAAAATACATGTAATTCAATCATTCGGTGGCATTATTGATAGGCCAATAGTAGAGGTTTAGAGTTGGCTAGCTCTTCGTTTCTGATCCTATAATGTCATGAGCACCAAGTAGCCCTGCTCAGCTAGTTATGATCACGCACATAACCATTTCATAAGGGAAATCCTCTAAACAGTCACTATTTTTCTGTGATTTTAACAGATCAAGGTTTTAATACATTAATTACGTGAAAGTAAGCATTGATATTCCTGCCTCCGAGGAGCAGGCGACAAAAGTAACTCCCAATATACATCGACGAGAGGACCTAATTTGGCAAATTCGACGTCACATGGTGCAAGTGCTGGTCATCTTTAATGCATAGAAATATAGACGTACTTAACTCCATACAAATTAACAGGTGCGAGAATGAGGTCCGAGGCATTCGCATTCCTTTCATCCCCGAATCACGAGGCGAAGCTTTCCGCACTAAAAAGAAATCGTCAAAAAATTCCACAGCTCAACTGGACAACAAGAAATCAATGACCCAAGTTTGCAGAGTCCAAGCAATGTTTTTCGAAATCTCAGGTGGGCGATAATGCGTACCTTCAATTCTGATTCCCGAAAAACGGCGTGGAACACACAAGCTCAATTGTGAACCCGCGCTCTTCCAGGGGATGAAAACAGAGGCAGTGAAACCATCTTCTGAGTTCCGCAACACAGCATTACTCCTTCGCTTCGCCTATATGGCGAGTGCGTATCGAGAAGCCATGACGATCAAGCAGACACGCTCAGAAATCCCTCGCGCACACAGCGGTGGGTTCTACAGAGCTCCTCTACCAGGACTCCACTAACGAGATCCCTGCTTTCCCTACTAAGAACCGCAATCAAACGCCCCCTTCAGCAGTATTTTAAAAAAAAACAAAAAAAAAAAAAGACACAGAGAAGGATTTTGTTGCATTCAGGATCCTGGTGCAGTGCCTGAGGCTCACGCGACACGATGGACGAGCTGGTTTGCAAGCGAAAGATGTCGAGCTCAAGCTCTTCTTCCGCAGCTCCGACGCGACTTGAGCTCACCTTCGCGCCTTCCGCTGGAGCTCCACGGGGTGAGTACTTTCATCCACATTTCGTCCACTTCATTCATCCATCGCAGCTCTTCGCTCCCTTCAGGGTCTCATTTGTTGTTTTAAGAAGGAAGTTAATACTAATGCTATTTATTTATTCTAATGAAAATTTCACACGGGAGAGTTTCGAATTACCTTAAAAGAACTTAATTTTTCTTGTGTACATAGAAATATACGTATTCCAAGTGCTGAAAACGAAGTAATTGTAAACAAAAAATTTCAATTATTTTGAAAATATTGAAATTTATTTTTTTAATTTTATAAATCAACTGAAATTTTGAATCTAATAAAGAGAATCTTAAAATAATATAAAAGTAGAGAACTTCTCTGGTTAGTTGCATTGATTAAAAGATGTGCTGATTAAAAGTATTTCAAGATGTCATCTTCATACCTTATGATAATATGTGTTTACTTTTTAAAAACTTTAATAAATAAAAATTTGACTAAAAAATTTCTTATCAATTGTAAGGAAGAAAAACAAAAAAGAACTACAATAAATATATATATATATATATATATATATATATGGATTTCGCAATGAAACTATTTAATTTTACTCAAAAATACTGAAAATTGTGTATGTTAACCTGAATTTCATATAAAATAAAATAGAAAAACTAAAGTTAAATTTTTTTGGTATTCTTCACAAAATACTGTTTAATAAATCTTGCTACAAGCCTCATTATTTGGATAAAATTAATGTAATAATTATAATCAAGTACTTTCATCACATAAAAATTAAAATAGGATATGAATATTAAACACAACTTAAGTTGACTGTTGATGAAGAAATCCAACCCCAAAATTTGGCATTGATGTTTTGAAAATGCAAGATCATCTATGTAAAGATATTGCCCAACAGAAAATCTACTTTTTGTTTAGAAATACTTTTTCGTTTTACTAAGTTATTATAATCATTAATATTTTACTAAAAAGTAAAATTTTATCTATTTATATATGTATGATGTCGCAATTTGATAAACATATACGTAAACTTTTTTGATTTAAATTTATTTCAGTGATCTAGTTTCAAAAATCGTATACAAAATTGAAATGTATTGTAGTAACTATAAATGTTATCAAAAAAAATATATTTTAAAGTCAAATTAGACCAATTTTACTACAGTAATTTTGTTCTCTATATATTTTTATAAATATATATATATAGTAAAAAACAAAGTGCTTATTTATATGTTCATTACTTTTCATTTGTTCATATAAATATATATATATATATATATATATATATATAAATAATGGGGTTTATTTTAAAGAATATCTTAATTGATGAAGTTTTTCTTTTACTGGTACTTCTGGAAATTTTGATTAATTTAATGATGTAATACATTTTCATGCTACAAAATGAAAAATATTACTGAAATTATTATTTTAAATAGTCAACATATCATAGGAATACATGTAAAATAATTGAGCATTTATGTAAAAATAAAAGAAAACAAATTATTACTGACTCTAAATTGTTTTTAACAATTGTTTAAGACTATTTCTCTGTTTGAAAACCAAATAATTTAAACTGAATTGAGTATTTTGTCCTATATTTTGTTATTAAAAATAAAAATAATAATCATAATCTTAAATGTTTAATTTGTGTTTTCTTGATATCTAAGCATTCCGAAAAAACTCTGAATTGTGGCAAAAAAAAGCAACTTAATTGTACTTGAGGATGATAGATATGAGTACCAAAAACACACGCTCATACTCAATAAATGAAACATGTATCATTATCACCAAATAACCACCGTAAGAGCAATTCAATCATATATCATAAGTACATAAATTGCTTGCATTTGACAAAATATATGTCCAGAAACTTGGTATGACCTTATTTTTTGTAAGATATATATATATATTATTTATACATAGAGTTTATGTTGAAAATAAAGGAATAATCATCATGCATCGTCATTGAGGAATAGCGTAATATGATTTAGCCTCAAGTACTTATTAACAAAAAGAAGATATTGTTTATCTCCTACGTATCTATCCTCCACTCAAATTTATTCCACTTTATGGCTCCCCAACCAGGTTTTCAGCCTTGTTCACCTGGTGCATCATGTCTGAAAACAATGCACAACAGTTAAGCTCCCATTGCTTGTGGACCTTCAACAATGCAAGCAGCTTCTCAATGAATAGCCACAGTAACTTATTTGTACAGATTTGTACAGGTTTCTAACAGTAATATCACTCCATTCTCTCTCTGGTAGTAGACAATTTTGAATGGAGGGCAATCTTTGAGATGGTTGCCTGACTGAATATATTTTCGTACTTACAAGCATGTACGATTTTATTCGCAGGTCTCAACATGTAGAGAAATAGTCGAATCAAAGAAATTAGAGAAATAGAAAACTGTTCTATTTTGAACACTTTGGTAAATTGCATTCCTAGCACACCTGAGTAACTTATAGACAGATTATACAAGATAGCCCCAAACATACTTGCAATGGCGCATGCAGTAACTGTTCACAACTGTAAAGTCGAGACACTACCATTATATCACTATGATGTCTTGAAATACGATACATCTTGATGTTTAAATGCTCAACCCAACAGCAATCAATACTGTACGCTGCTTTTTGTCTTTACCACATAGATGGCATAAGGAGAAAAAAAACCACTTTACTCCTCTGAAATCTGAGCAAGCTGAATGTTGACAAAATTGCTTCTTTTTTCACTTTCGAACATACAGTATATACAAGCGATGAGCGAGAACCTGACTGAGTCCCGGTCTCAAGTGATCACGGAGTGCAACGAAGAGCCTTCAGGAATGCCAAGGGGTGGATTTGAGCAGCCAGCATTGTTCACTCGGTACATTTCCCAAACCTTGATTCCACATTTATCAAGTGCAGCATTGAGCCGTATAGCCTCGCTCTCAGGAGGCCATGACCCATCCTGCGTCACGAGTACGGCACCCGTGTATGACTGCCCAGCAGCCGCTGCAGCTCCACTATAGTAGAATAAACCCCATGATAAATCGTCCTTCACATCCACAATGCGCCAAAACTCCTTAGAAATCACACCATTGTCGAGGACGGTGAAGTAGAAGGTGCCTGGCACGACGTCGCGCTTGACGCGGTAATGCCGCCGCCTCCACACCATTTTTCCGTCTAGAGTTTGAACCTGAAAGTTAGACAACCGGGGTAAGGCTTTCTCTTACAATCCATGTTGACTTCTCAATATGAAGCTCAGGTTTTTGTTCTGAGATACTGTTCACGGCTTTTAACAATTTGCGAGGTTTGACATCAACCAAACAGTACAGAGATGTCCCGAGGTAAACAACTTAAATAACAATGGATTACAGTAGAGTCCTCATGTGCAGCCTTCCTCGCCAATTGAGACAACCTAAAGGCATCCAATGATCCTGCAATAAGGCAGTAAGGGAATTAATGACCAAAGGTGGAGAGAGCAGGAGTATATGCACCTGGAATACGGGGTCATACCACATCGATCCCTTTGCTTTCCCCCGATAGAACATCTGAAATTGACAGGGAAATTGATCGTAGGCTGCGTTTTGTCCAGCAACCACTCGCCAGCTGTACTCAAAGGGTGCCGCTTTAGAATCCGGGTTCGGAAGTCCAAGCCATCCAATGAACAAATCCTCCGCGATTTCGTGAGTCACAGGATTACCACGGAAAAGTTTCATTGGCTGCACGTCCGGTTGCATTAAAATATCTGCAGAAAGACCGAGGCAGTTGTGCTTCTGTAATACGCACAGCGTAAATGCCTCAAGTTTTTCGCTTTCATATGAGACTATACACCGATAGCTGCACACCTGGTCCGTCGGTGCACAACTCTGCAGACAATTGAGGGCCTGACGACAATCGGGGTCGAGAATACAGGACAAAATCTGAGACCGACAGTTTTTCACCATGCACTGAACGGATGCTAAACTTGTTGCACGAAGGTTCTTCAATAAGGTCACCGGAGTCGCATATGAATCAATGAGCACAAGCAGCGCAAACCGGACATCATCGCTGCTCTTACGTTCCCAAGCTTCCTCCACTAAACTTAGAACCTTCATAGCGTCTTTTCTCTTGCTTCCTGGAAACGCCCCAAGCACTTTCTCAACTTGGTCGACAGGCTTTACCTTTAAGCTGCCCAACCGAGTTTCAAAGTTAGGGGCTGAATCAAAAGAAACTAGAGTCGGTACATTCTGGAGATAGCGTTTCTGTAGCTGCTCTGCAACTTCCACGTCTCTGACAGCTATGACAATGGCAATATCTGCATCAAATTCTCTGCCCCCGGTGAGCAAAGCTTCCTCAGTAAGAATCAACATCTCGAAATTCGTATCGATGAATCCAATCCGTTGTGCCTGAAAACAGCAACCATGAAATCCTGGTAAAAAAAACGATGAATTGCTCGTTGCGAACGCACCAATGTCTAGTAAACTAATATTCAAAGGGCTGGAAGAAACAGATGAACGAGGACAGCATGTGACAATGCTAACTTAACAATGCCTATGTCAATTAAGAAGACGAGTTTGGGAAGAAAAAGTCTTCCATGAAGTGTGTACCATGTGCCGCATGACATCTTCCCAAGAATTGCCATCAAAGGGGCTAACGCTTCCAGCACCCACGATCGATAGTACTTTTGCTTGAGCCAGCTCTGAAAACTGTGTGAGCTCACCTGCCACAGCACTCTCGGCCATGGCAGCCACCTCCTGACTTGCACTGCACGTACGAACTGACCGTCCTGCTCAAATACATGTAATTAGATCATTCATGCAAGTTGGATGGTATTATATTTACAATAACGGTGCCTCGTGAAGACATCAACCCCCAATGCCCTAAGTAACGGTGTCCAGCTACAGGCTAAATACGAGTCTGCTGTTCCATCCAGAGAGTATACATGTGAAGTCAAGACAAACGAGACACATGTCCATTGAAAGTAAGCAATTACGCAGATACAAATACAAAGGAGAATAATCATGTGCAGGGATATATTGCAGCAATCACATTTTGGTAAGATCTATTCCACAAAGTTGATGTCGCTAACATTGTCGTACTTCGTTGATGTAATCGCTTAGGTTTTGCAGGCTTGTAACACAAGAGTCAATTTGGGGCCTGCCTCTTAAAGATTGCTTATCCGTATCTCAAATCAAATAAATCATGTTCTTCTACAAACAAAACATGAATGGAACCAGTGGGAGAATAGCATACCATCACTTGAGGAGAAACCGCACGAGGAGACCACTGGATCAACATGCTGCAAATGTGAGGACCTGCTCACATCAGGGCAGCAAGATAAGACTAGACTGTGAATAAGAATTAAATACTGAGGTAGTAAAGCAATCGAGCATCTACCATGCCACCCCTCTGACCTTATTCCTCTTCGAAAACATCGTCTTGTTTCGCTTTCAGCTCTCCGAACTGCAGTACCGAGACCTGCCGAATGACGTAAAAGTTACACACCAAAACTGGGCTCAGGGATTGTCTTTAGCTCACTCTGTCAATAAACCTCAAACCCCAACCACAACGGCAAGCAAGGGAATCCCACACAAAATCGCTCACCACCACTAGATCGCGTGCCAATTGCCGCAGCGGTACCCGACAAGGAAGCCACCGCGGGCGAAACTGCAAACACCATCGCAGCTTGCACTGTCTCAATTCAACAATCGCCCATAAAAACACCAAGGCGCTTAAAAATCTCAAAATTATAGACAGCTGGGGCACTTTTATCCTTCCGAGAAGAGATCTCTTCTCAAGCTCGCGTTTGAATCCCAAAACGGTGTTGCTCTACGCCCGAACTGTAATAAGCCAATGCCTCACAGGAGTCACGAGATAGTCCAATCTGCAGCGCAGAGCTGTAAATTTAATCCTCACATGTATTGCCACTTTGACGAACTAGAAAGTTCTACTCGAACATTGCAAGTCTACGGAAAAGAGATGAAATGATCCACTCATTATCCATAAACTCGGCACGACATCACCATGCAATGTTGGACAAAAAGAAGATTTACAAAACCAAAAACAAGAGAAGGAAATGCACGGAATGCATTCGAATTCATTGCTCTACCCAAGGTATTCCGAGCAGCGAGAGCGCACGGGAGCCTCTAGCTGAATGGCACTACTCCAACAGAGGAGCAGCAACAACAACAATAGCATCGGCGTCCCCCGCCACGCGTAAGGTCGGTCGGAGAGATGGCGCCGAGGAATCCATAAAGAAATTGGGATTTCGAGATGGCGCCTCATCTGCACTTCCCCTCTTCGTCCCCGCGCAGCCGGTGGCTGGCAGGGACTGCTGCCACACCCCCCCTTCTACGTGGCCTTTCCAGCTCGGATCCCGAGGGACCTTTTTTGCCAGCTCGGATTGCCTCCACCCCCTCTTGCCACCTCCGCTCGCATAAACTCCCTCTTGGCAGCTCCGATCACCAACTCCTGTTAAAATTCCTTCCATGAAATTATTGAAACAGATGCTGCTAAACTAATAAAGCATCATAATGAAGATGCTCTCTTATGATTTAGTGTATCACATTATGCTTACAGCAGACATCTGAAATGATGCTAGTACTACTTAGCAACTCTACAATCAAAAGCTATTTGACATGTAATTTTCATAAGAACTCCGTAATTTCATTTAAAAATTTGCATCTTACAGCAAAACAAAATTTTAATAATTAAAGGTGTTTTTTTTCTTGATTATTTTTATAATGTTAGATATATTTTCGCATTAACAAATATTAATATTGCATTAATGTTTTTTTTTTTCAATAAGAAAGTAACTTTTTTACAAAATAATTATTATCGTTCTTTGAAATGTGACATAGTCTTTCAACCACCTTTAGTTTATAAATTCAATAAATTCAAAAAATTATATAATATTTCATTATTAAAAAAATGCAAAATTAATTCAAATTTTAGAATATGTAACCCAAGTGTTTTAAACAACCAAGAGATCTTCATATAAATAAATAAATATTAAATCTCAAGCATAGTAGTAATATCAAATATTATATCTGTGTGTGTATATGTATATATATATATATATATATATATATTAGAAAACTAAAAATATGTCAATGAAGCTACCTGTTTTTTTTTTTTTTTTTTTTTTTTTTTTTTCAAGTTTATAATGATTCACAATCCAAAAATTTTGAGTCTTATTATTTAAGATATATATACATTTTAAATAACAATAAACTCTCTTTTCTATTTAAATTTATTACAAAATTGCATTCAATATCCAAATGCATCACAGTTGCAAAAATAAATATTTCTGCAATAAACATCAAACTGAATTAAATGCACATGAACACCATATATATATATATATATATATATATATTGATATTTCACCTTTTAGTTTAATACCTTCATATTTCATCATTTGAAGTTGAATCTCAATCAAAATTTTATTTACAAACATTAGGCTTGTAATCAAAATTACAAGCACAATTAAATCTAAAATTGTAAATCATCCACAAATACATCCATGTTCTATTCAAGTAAAAATATGTAATTACAGATAGATGTAAAGTACACCACAGTACGAAAGATCCGCACCATTACGTACTAATCATCAATCTTAAAATTTTCTGAAATTCTTGATTGTTTTGATTATTAAAGCAATCATAGTGGTAACTATTCTACTATAAGAACTCATATCTCTACCTTCCTCGAGAGAGTTTATGTACTTTAAATATCTTTTTGACAAAGAACCCACATCTATACTGTAAGACAGTCCTATAACTGTACTCAAAGCATGTCTTCAAGTTGCAGGTTAGACAGGTTGTCCTAATAAGAGATACAAAATTCAGCTTGTCGTGAAATGGTAGTGGAATTATCATGCATTCCACACTGATTATCCACAACCATACGGCATTATCTGCTGTAATGATCCAAATCTAACTAGAGTGGCATGGAGGACTATACAGATCTCTTGCAAACACTGGGTTTATACAATCCGATTTCATCCTACTTTTAGACACTGGTTGGTCATAATTTCCTATGATCAAAATTGAGTCTCTATTTTTGATCCACAACCTACTCGACTTTGTGCAAAGCAGCGCCCACACCTCTCCTAGCACCATCTACTGCCGTCTCCCCTAAATCCTTTACTGATTCCTCTGCAGCTTCGACCATGCCACCCACATAATCCAAGGTTTCCAACGGTGGTGCACTCCAGCTGCTGGTGGCTTCAGAGCTGGCATCTTCACTGCCACTGGATTGGCGTGAAAGGCGTCGCAATCTTGGACCAGTGAGTGAGCTGGTGGATTCGGGCCTGCTAAACTGGGCCTCTCGTGCCTTGGAAGGCTCCAGTGTCGCTCGAGCAACAGGCAGCTCGTCAGAGAAGTTAACACGGCGGCCAGATTTGCTAGTCCTCTTTGAAGGGGTGTCTCTTACAGAAACTACTTGTGGTTCTCCAAACCCTTCGGTGATGGCCTGAAGGAGCCTGGTAGGTAACAATACTTGATGACAGCAACAGAGGATAACCATAATTTCAAACATGAAAATACAGAGAGCATTCCACACATAGAATGTCCATTTCCATCTACGCAGGAGGTCCCTTGACCACGGTAGCACTGATTGCACTCGGGCCTCCGCAGAGTACACTTCCGGTAGCCCATGTCCTCTTGGGAAACCTGCCCTCGGCTCTAATACAAATCTCACCATGGCCACCGGAGCTGAAAGGGCCTTCTCATTCTCTAACAATCGCAGACCAAGCATCTGCGACTCTTTCGATAGTCCCATCACCAAAGGAACCCCAAGGATCACATGCTTAGCATACCGTATTGGAGAGCTTTGGAAACGCAACATGCAAGGCCAGCTTGCTCGTTTTAGAATTTGACCTCTTACTGTCAGCAACTCTGCGCTTACCTGTAAATCACGAACACACTCACTGTTACAAACAAGCTATAATGTATACTCCTGACACTTGCGACTCTTCAAAACTCCAACCCTTACAGTTGATATCATGAAACATCTATCAAAACCAATTTCAATCTTCTGACATCAGCGAGAATTCGATATGCAAACCTGAAACATGCCAAGTTGCTGGTTGTAGTCAGACTCTGGAAGACTCAGGAAGATGGTGACATCCACGCCGTGTGAAGGGGGTATTGCGCGAGCTCGCAGCACTTTGTTGGGGTATACATCGCCTTTAACTTTAGCAAGAACTGTTGGAGGCAGAAGAGACATGACTGCGCTTGGATGCTCCTGCTTCAGATATTACAGGGGCTCTAGTAAGTGCCAAGGTTGTACAGGACAATAATAACTTCTAGATTCGTGCTGTGTATACTAAAAAGCTGCTGATAGATTGCGAACTGGTTCTAAAGCTGAACAAAACGAAGCATCATACAAAACCTAGCTGGGTTGCCTTAACACCGTTGCCCAGGCCTTTCAAAGCTGAATTCCAGTGTACTCGTTTAGAATGTTATTGGTGCATTCCCTTCCAATACTCACCCCTATCACAGGATCGTGAGTGAACATCCATACTGTAAATGAAAATTTCACATAGAATGGCTAGCAATGCTGTTACCTCCCTGTAGTCGAAGTGCAGGATCTGGCGAAACTCCACCGGTTCGTCCACAAGCCCGTGCATAAAAATGGTATCGAGAAGAACGGCCGGAACGAGGAGGAACCCTAACATAAACATGACATAAACTGCTGAGAGACATCCAAATCCACATCTCTTCGTTGTCTGCTTCAGAACAGGTCCTGCTTGGGCAATGCCTTCCTTTAACATGGGTCGTACTTGTGTAGCAAGAGTGTACATGTCAACGACGGTAGCCGAGGTTACGCTTGTCGCCTTCATGGCTGCGCGAAACGGAAATGTGATCACCGATATGCTGAAACCACAAAGCCAAAGAGAAAAATAGACTGTCTGCAGTATAAGCTTCACTTGAAACCCTATAATTTCAATCGCAATCCCAACCGGCCACAAAAGAACCTGACTCCCCACTTCCTCTGCTGCAGCAACTACCTCATCCTGCCTTTCAGGAAACGTGTACACTCTTTTCGAACCCATCCCTCGTGAATTTGAGGTTGAATCAAGGGTATCATACTCCAAGTCATTCGTTTCCTGCCCGAGAGTATTAAATGAGCTTGTAGCATCTTCAGCTCCCAGCCAGTCATCAGGTAATCCTTGTGCCGTGTGTGCAGGATCTTCGTCCCTAACAATGACGTTAGATGTAGTCACTGAGCTCGACTCGTCCTCAAACGAATTATGGATTGCGCCTGGTCGGAGCATCTTTGCTTCATCGGCAGATATTATGGAACCTACTTCATCAAGCAATCGGTCTTCTTCGCGAGAAGCTGCCCTCAACTTTTCCAAAACGTCCTCATCCAGGGCATCTTCTACAACGTCATAAACTTCAACAGGAGCACATTCCCCCACATCTTCTTCCAAAATTTCCCGCTCTTTGTCTCCGGCTTTCACATCTTCAATAGACATACCTGATGGACGACACGATTCCGCATCGGAATCATCACAAACCTTAGGATACGTGACCCGACTTCCTGCAGCATCCGCATCCTGGTTTCCCTCACCTTCATCATCGGAACCTGACACGGAAGGCCTCACTAAAGAGGAAGACCCAAACGAGAGCACGTCTGGTTGAGCTGCCGTGAGCCCGGACGAAGAGCTCTGGCGGCCCATGTCAGGGAGCGCGGTGGGTGAGGATTGCACAGGCGCTAGGTGGGTGGCAGCAGGAGGGTCATCATCGCGGGGTGCAGCAGAGGCGGGAGGGGGGACGTCGGAGGAAGCCATGCATGGGGGAGAGCAAGGGAAGGAAGAGGAGTAGCACGCTAGCAACAGAAAACGAGAAAAGGGTGAGGAGGGAGAGGAGCAAAGAGGGGCGACTGAGAGACCCAGAATCAGATGGCACAAGAGGAGAAAGAGGGAGAGGGAGAGAAGCTACGAGGATCCGTGAGGCGCCTCGCCATGCCATGCCATGAGGCAGCCAAGAGAGCAACAAGACTCCATGGCAGCCCCACAGCCCGGAGACGCACCGCGCACAAAGCAAGCAACCAAGCAAGCAAGCGGGACCACAAAGGGGAACACGGTGGGGAACACGGTGGGGAACAGACGCGTGGGCGCGGCGCCACTTGGGCTGACGTGAGTCGCGGGTTTGTTCACGTGGGCCAGGGCCCTCGGAACCGCCGCCCCTTCTACCCTCCCATGCTAACCCAAATGACTTATCTCATACTATATTTCAACAAAGGATTTAATTCTTGATTTTCATTTTCATTTTTATTTTGCCACAAAAGGAGATTACCTGCTTTTTAAATTAATGGTTTTGTTTTATTGAAGAAAGAGCAATCATAATCCTAACTTCCTATAATAATAATAATAAGAGTAGATTATAAAGTGTAAGTAATTAGTAGTCTATATTTATCATTATTAGTATTCATCTACTCATATATGAGTTATCAACCTACTTCTTAAATTCTAATGTATTGATTGTTCTAAATCTTAGCATTTTGCAGGCTATCTATCTCAATCTCTTAAAAGAGTTGTACCATCATTTAGTTATTTTTTCATCTTTTTTATAATTAGCCATTATCAATTAGATTTGATCATATGATTTTTTTAGTTTGTTGCTTATTCTAATGCACATCTTTAAATGAAAATGCATTGTGTTATACTCATATTGTCAAAAGACAAGATTTTCAAAGTAATGATTACATAATTAAAATATATATATATATATATATATATATATATTATAATACCATCAACAAAGATAGTTTGTTTCTACAAAAATTCTTTAAAAGACCTCCAATATTTAGAGCTTTTGGCTAATATATGGATAACAAATGTTGTCCAATTCTATATACATCTATATTAAGAGAACTCCTAGAATTTGTGAAATAATATTTATAGGAGACTATAGATGTAGAATTGGCATAATTATAAAGATTCTTTATTTGATTTTGTCCCTACATATATATTGCAACTCTCTTATAATAGATCAACCAAAATAACATACATTCTTTGCAAATTTAAGGATAACACCATATATCTTTTTAACTAATATTCTAATTATTTTCTAAATAATCCTTCTACTTAGATTCAATTTAGTTTCATAATTGTTGATTTTTTTTTAGGAATTTTTGGCCTAATTTTCCATAATAGCCATAAACTTCTTTTTTTACTTCTTTTTTCTAATAATGTTGTCATATTACATGATGTCTTCTTCGGGAATGCATCAGGCACTTGGCTAGGGAAGGTAAAGTTGTATTTGTAAATAATCAAAAACTCCTAATAGGTTTCACCCATATATGAAGAATATAATTCAAATTTTAATTCAAAAGTGTTTAAAAACACTCCTCTTAGTAACATCAACCATACATATACCCCAATTGCCTCATTTCTTTTATAATTAAGCCATTTTTATTTTTCTTTGCAAGCCCTAATCCTAATCAGTGAGTTTTGACAAGCTATAACTTTTAATCCAACTATCCATTTAGTGTGAAATTTTGTACACAAATGTCGGTATAAGCCTTCTACATGCTCAAAAAAATTCAGCCCAATCCAACTTACAAGTTGTGAAAAAATGTCCAAAAATTGTACTAATGACACTTGGCCACTAACTTGAAAATTGATGTAGAAATTCCAATGGTGATTTCTCCTTCTTCAACTGTTAACTTCAGCTCAAACTTGGTATGTAGCTTGATCTTTAAGTCTTCTATCACTATGCCAAAATTTACATTGATCCAATATATAGATCTTTAGTTATATCAAAAATCCTACCAAATCCTAAACAACCAACTTTCGACAACCCTTTGTATCAAAGCCCAAATATCTCCTGATTGCATCGTTAGATTAACACATGCTTTTGTTTACACTTAGCACACCCAATAATCTAGACAATATTAAATTTTGAATTGTAGATGCTACATAAATTGCATGAATTGGTCAAGAATGTAAGCTATCTTTGTCTTACATAAAATCCAAAACATCAATATAAATACTGACTTTGAACAATGATTGCAAAGTCATCCAAAATCCTATGGCAACAAGTTTAATGTCTTTGAAACAAACTTCAAGCTAGCTATCCAATCCTAATCACTAATCTGTCACGGACAAAATATTTATTCCACTAAATTACTTAAATAATAATAGACCAATAGAAGTAGATAAAATAAGTTGATTTGATAATATTTGATAGAAAAGCTTTTTAGAAGCTTCATAGACGCAAAATCACCTTTATACATGTCTATAGGTGATTGGTAGGTTAAAAACTTGGTCAATAAGGTAGCTACATGGCGCACATGTTGGTAGCTTGTAGAACAAGCTAGCCATGTGTCACACATGTTGGTAGCTTGCGGAATATGAAGTACGTATGCAAAAATTATGTGAGAAAAACTTGTGTAGAAAAATGACACGATTCAAATTAGACATGTATGACGCCCATAGAATACCGCCACGTAGCCTTCCACTAGATAGTAGGCAAGAGCTGAAAGCCCTCTCACTCTCACAACTTCAAGCGTTGGATGAGAATTTCTTTAAGAGTCTTCATGTTTCTAGTCTTTGACAATAGCCATTCCAGTTTTCTTTGAATATACATATTTTCTTAATTCTATTTTGTGACTTTTACTTTGATACAATTTCCATTAGATTATGCATCTCTTTCTAATTCATGTCCTTGACAGATTGACAAGAGTACACTTATAATATCGTAGCTTTGTCTTGTCTTGATTTAAGAGTGGATTACCCCATTCTCTTGATAAGACACAAGCATTTTAGAAGTTGCGGATTACCCTCTTCTAAACTGATATTATTCCTAATATTTTCATTGTTCTCCCTATTACTTATCTTGAGTAGTGTTATATATTTTTTAAAGTGTTATCATGGCCGAACTTGCCGAAATGAAGAATGCAATGGCACAAATGCAAGAGCAAATGAGAGAATTGATGCTTGCAATGCATCAATTCACTGTACTTCCACAAAGAGCAACAAGGTTACCAAATAATGAAGATATAGATATGGTTGGAGCTGCTTTAACATCTATACCAAGCCATATAATTCTTCCTACATTGGAACATCGTCCAAGCATCAGAGAACCAAAAATTGGTCCACCTAAGAAGTTTGATGGCACAAGATCCAAGTTTCGAGGATTCATCAACCAAGTCCAACTGGTGATTGAATTGCAACCGCAAAGTTTTTCAACTCCAGGATCCCAAATCAGATTTATTGGTACACTACTTTCAGATTCTGCCTTATCTTGATTGTCATCTTTTTTGGAACGACGTGATCCAATATTATATAATTTAGAAGCTTTCTTAGCAAAATTTTGATCTATGTATGGAAAACACGATGCAACTCGTGTTGCAACCAACAAGCTTCATATCCTACGACAAGGCAATTGATCAGTGACATTATATGCTTCACAATTTTGACAATTAGCAATCGATATCAAGTGGGACGATGCTGCACTCATCAGTCAGTTTCTCTACGGATTACAATATAAAGTGAAGAAATTGATGTTGAACTTATCCGATCCTCAAACATTGAGTCAAGCAATAGACTTTGCGGTGAAGTGTGATAATCGGCTTTTTGAATTTAGATCTGAAAGTCGTATAAGAGAACCTCAGCAATATTATAATTCAGTGGCAGCACCAATGACTTCTTAATATGTACCTTCAGAAGTCAAGGACATGCAAATTGATGCTATACGTTTCAAGCCGCTTACTGAACAAGAAAAGACTCGACGTCGTCAAGAAGGATTATGCTTGTATTGTGGAGAACCTAAACACACTGCTCAAAATTGTCCAAAGAAATGATGCAACCACAAGATGAGGAGTACGACTGTCAAAGAAGACAATATGTCAGAAAACGAGTTTGTCCAGCCACAATAAGGACCGTGCGGCTGGGATCTTGTACAATTTCTAATGAAGGTCCTATCCTCTCCTCACAACCATCTCTTTATTTTATAATAAATGTGTATTTATGACCTAATAATTACAAAGCCTTTGTTTTAATAGATTCGGAAGCCTCAGCTTGTTTTTTAGATGAAGAATTTGTTAAAAGCCATAGAATATAGATAGTATAAAAATCTAAACTCGTACACGTAGAAATCATAGATGGTCGTCCTTTATCTTCTGGAGATGTTATTCATGAAACACTTCCTCTAGATGTAGTAGTAAATGGCCATAATAGTTGCGTAATTTTCAACATAATTAGATCTCTCTCTATTCCAGTTATTCTAGGTCTATCATGGTTAGAAAAACACAACCCTCAAATAGATTGGATTTCTCGTACTCTAAACTTTTCTAAAAGTATAGCTAACAATATAGTTAATCAAGTAAGAAATCATAAGTCTAGTAGAATTAAACCTGCATTTGTAGGTGCAAGAGCTTTCTTGCATGCTGCAGAAGAAGGATCACCTTTTGTCATTTATGCTACACCTATTTCCAACGATGGAAAGACTTCAAGTAGCATTCTAAGTCAGTATCAAGATTATCAAGACGTTTTTGAGAAAAAGAATGCAGATATTCTTCCGGAGCATCGTCCATATGATTGTTCAATCGATCTTAAAGAAGGAACTCAGCCACCATTTGGACCAATCTACAGTTTATCACAAGATGAATTAGCTGAACTGAAGGCATATATTGACGAGAATTTGGCCAAGAATTTCATACGCCATTCTAAATCTCCAGCAGGAGCTCCAATCCTATTTGTGAAGAAAAAAGATGGATCATTGCGGATGTGTGTTGACTATTGAGGACTCAATAAGATCACAATCAAGAACAAATATCTATTTACTCTAATATCAGGACTCCTTGACCAGTTGAATCAAGTTAGGATCTATATAAAAATAGATCTAAGAGGAGCATACAATCTAGTATGCATCAAAAAAAGAGATGAATAGAAAACTGCTTTTTGAATCAAGTACGGACATTTTGAATATAATATCATACCTTTTGGACTTACGAATGCATCAGCTATTTTTCAACATTTTATGAATGATGTTTTTTGTGAGTTCCTAGACAATTTTGTCGTCTGCTACTTAGATGACATTTTGATCTATTCTAAGAACGCAGAAGAATATGAAATACATGTTCGTCAATTATTACAAAAACTTAGAGATACACGATTGTATGCCAAGATGGAAAAGTGTATATTTCACATCACTCAAGTTGATTTCTTAGGATACATCATTTCAAATGATGGTCTCATGATGGATCCTAAGAAAGTCCAAACAATCATGAATTGGAAGATTCCAAAGACAATAAGAGATGTCCAATGCTTTGGGATTTGCCAATTATTATCGGATCTTCATCAAAGACTTCTCTCATCTTGCGGCTCCACTTACACGTTTGACTTGTAAAGACAAACTGCAATGGAATCAAGAAGCGGAAGCAGCATTTGAAGTTTTGAAGACATTGTTTATTTTTGCACCAATCTTGTATCCTGTAGATTTTTCCAAGGCATTTTTTATGGAAACAAATGCATCAGATTTTGCCTTAGATGCGATTTTATCACAAACGGGAACAAATGACAGTCTTCATCCAGTAACTTTTCATTCAAAAAAATCCTCAACAACCGAGATCAATTATGAGATCCACGACAAAGAACTTCTTGCAATCATGGATTCTTTTTAAGAATGGCATCATTATCTAGAAGGTGCTTTGAGTCTAGTCACCGTGTATACGGATCACAAGAACCTCGAGTATTTTATGTCGGCATGCGTGTTGAATCGTCGTCAAGCTCGTTGAAGTATATCTTTGTCAAGATTCGAATTCATTATCACTTATCGGCTAGGAATTCTTCTTAATTCGAATTCAAGAACAATCTATTATATTTCAAAGGACGTCTATATGTTCCAAAAGGAGAAGCACGTTTACGTGTTCTTCAAGCACATCATGATTTTCCAATGGCAGGATATTTTGGATACAACAAGACTTTGGAACTTATATCCAGAGATTTTTGGTGGCCTCAAATGTGGAAGGCAGTCAAAGACTTTGTACAATCATGTGATATGTGCTCAAGATCAAAGACTCCTTATGATCGATCTTTTGGGCTTCTTCAGCCGTTACCTATTCCAAAACAACCATGGTCTTCTATTTCTATGGATTTCATCACAGATCTTTTAAGCTCAAGATCTTATGCCTCTATATTTGTGATAGTAGATTAGTTCACCAAGATGGCACTTGTTGTGCCATGCACAAAATCTATCACAAGTGAAGAAACAACTAAGCTTTTCATTGATAATATCTATCGCTATCATAGGTCACCTAAGGATATTCTAACGGATAGGGAAACTCAATTTGTGTGACAAGGTTTTTGAGAACCCTTTTCAAGATCTTAAAAGTGAACATAAAGTTATGTTCAGCTTTTGGTCTTCAAATTGATAGACAAACAAAGCGCGTGAACCAAGTCTTGGAGCAATATTTAAGGTGTACCATCAACTACCAACAAGATGATTGGATAGCTCTTCTGCCATTGGCAGAATTTGCTTATAATAATACAATACATTCTTCTATGCAACAAACACCTTTCTTCGCCAATTATGGTTATCATCCACGACTTGATGCTTTTGACTTTTCAAAAGTTGATAATCCAGCTGTAGAAGATTTGGCAAATCGTTTGTCAGAGCTACATGCAATAATGAAGGTGTAATTAAAAGAAGCTCAAGAACAACAAAAAATAAATGCAGATGTGTATTGTAGAAACAACCACAATTCAACGTGGGGGACAAGGTATGGTTACTTCGTTGCAATATTAAGACTACTCGTCCTTGTGATAAGTTGGATTATCGTAGGTTTGGACTTTTTCCTATTTCTCAACAAATCAATCTAGTTGCATATCGATTACACCTACCCGAGTCCATGAAGATCCATCATGTATTCCACGTGTCACTACTTGAGCCATACAAGACAATGGATATACAAAGAAGAAGATAAATGCCACCGCCTCATGTAGAAGTAGACAACAATGAAGAATTAGAGGTTGAAGAGATTTTGGATTCAAGGCGGCGTCGAAATCGATTGGAATATCTTGTGCATTAGCGCGGATACGATATTAGTGAACGCATATGAGAGCCATCAAAGAATCTAACAAATGCATCAATAAAAGTTAATACATTTCATCTACGACACCCATCAAAATCAAGATAAATACTCAAGAAAATCTTTGCTATAAAGCAAGGCAGGTTCTATAGAGGTTTCATCCTACCTTGTATCATTGTTTGTCATTAGATTTTGTTTGTGCTAAAGAGATGGAAGATCAATAACTAGCGAATTCAGCTCAAGAGCCATCATTTGCTGATTTATTGGATGAGACATTACGACTATCACAACCTTCAAGACGACAGAATAGAGATGAAGACCCACAAGAACAACATGTCCTTCTTTGGATTGATGGCGAAATATAACGTGTTTGGTATTACAACCTTGGAAGAGATTCCAGATGTTTGGTGATACTTTTAGAGGTAGGAACTACTCCTGATGGTGTTTCTAATATTTTCTTTGAAAGAAGTTATGAAGGCCTTACTAATGATCAAATAATAGGGTGGTCTTCTTGCCCTGGTATGGGACATTATCGATGGTTGAAAGGACCTATCAACTACCTTCAAAAGGAACAAAGATCAGAATATGTGGCAAGCACAATTCGACGTATTTTAGACTTTTTTCACATGTAATTACCGCTCCTCGTGGAACTCATGTCTAAAAAGGGGGGTAATATCACGGACATAAGATTTATTCCAGTAAATTATCTAAATAATAATAGACCAATAGAAGTAGATAAAATAAGTTGATTTGATAATATTTGATAGAAAAGCTTCTTAGAAGCTTCATAAACACAAAATCACCTTTATACATGTCTATAGGTGATTGGTAGGTTAAAAACTTGGTCAATAAGGTAGCCACATGGCGCACATGTTGGTAGCTTGTAGAACAAGCTAGCCATGTGTCACACATGTTGGTAGCTTGCGGAACAAGTGAAATACGTGGCGCACATGTGAGAAACTTCTTGTGCAAGTTTGACACGTATCTTACAAATTAGACATGTGTAAGAGATCCTATAGAATACCGCCATGTAGCTCTTAATTAGATAGTATTTATAGAGGCAAGAGTGAAGCCCTCTTCACTCTTGTCAACTTCTTTCCTGGTTCTAGTCTGGTTTTAAGAGTCTTCATGTTTCTAGTCTTTGACAATAGCCATTCCAGTTTTCTTTGAATATACATATTTTCTTAATTCTATTTTGTGACTTTTACTTTGATACAGTTTCCATTAGATTATGCATCTCTTTCTAATTCATGTCCTTGATACAATCTACAAAATTTTCCATAATTTATCCTAGGCAACTATTTTAATGGCCAAAGATCTGATTTCGACCCTGTCCTACAAACTGCCAACCCTTGGATATCAATCTAATCTATCCTAGGAATTTTATAGCCTGATCCTACCTTCAACTTAATCCTAGTATCAATCATGTTGATAATTTATCTTTTTTATCATATTTTTACTATTTTATGGCTTTTTTAAAGCAATAAAAGAATTACTACAATCTAGAAGGTAAAATTATTAATTAATTCTTATCTACTAGCTATTAAATGAAGAAAATAAATCAATAGGCTTTCATAAAGATCTTGTTAAAATATGTTGAATTCTTGTTGAACCAAGATAATAGAGTATGAATTGGAAAATCATTTTTAGTCATAGTTTCAACATATAATCGTGTCACAACACAACATCTATCTCCTCTAAATTTGCACATCGTCCGGTATGTATCAATATTCTATAGTCAATTATCCCTTTTATCAATGCCAATGTTTCCATTTACTCCACATGTACTAGTAGGTTGGAAATATCTTCTTTTGCACATGACCAAACTATTGGCGAGGTACAAATTTTGAAATAAGAAGACTTAATTGAAACCTCATCCACATTACCACATACATCTTGCTTGCATCTTTTGTCTTGTTCTTTTGATTCCAACCTCCATTTAAGATGTCCATATAATCTTTAAATCCATTTTCAATATCTTTATATTTGAAGATTTTTAGATTTTTAACCTTTGAATTTCACACTACATAATGAACCTTTTTCTTATTAAAATTCAATTGTGCCTCCAATACATGTGCATTATCCATGTAATCTTGATCTTGGTCTAAAAGATTAGTACTCACAATTGACTTGATTAAAGCCATTGACTTAGTACTCTTACCTTTGATCCCATAATCTTCTTCTCCCCCTAATTTTGTAAAACATCTATCATTTCTTCTTGAATGTATCCTTGTAAAACATCCTTCATTTTTTCTTGAATGTATCCTTGTGAAACATTATAATCTTATGTTATCTCAAAGCATTGTATTACTTCATAATATTGAGAAATTTCATGGCCTTGTGAAACCTCATGCTCTTGAAAACTCTCACAACTTTCACCATAATCTTTTGTGGTTTCACCTCCACATTTAGTATCATAACCTTGTGTAATTTCATAACCCCCTTCATAATGATCGTGTGAAAATTCAAAACTTCTTTCATCTAATCTATATGTGGTCTCATAGCCATATACAATTTGACTTTCATCATCATATTTGTGCATAATTCCACCACTTCTTACATCATAATATTGTGAATTCATACAATCTTTATGATTATAACTTTAAATAGATCCATAATCCATCTCATGTGAAGGTTCAATTTTTAATTCTTTAACATAATCCAAAATATTAGGCAAAATATCCTCACATCCTTCAAATGTAGAAAATATCTTTTTATCATGAAAAGATGTTCCATCCAAATTGCCATCACTAACTTGCATAAAATTATTCAATATAGAATAGCCATAGCTTTCATCCTTATTGTCATTAATTTTTAAATCTTGAGCTCTATATTGCCTTCAAATTTTTGGATACTTTGACCTTCCATAATAATAATTTGAATAGAATCTTTGTTCTCTCTTTCACCACTCTCAACATAAGATCTAATTTCTTTCATAGGCAAAGAATTTTCTTTTCTTTTAAAGCTTTCTATTTGCTCCTATATTTCTCTTGATTCAAAATTTGTCTCTTGTATTGATAAAGATGATATAGAAGCCAAAGTAGAAGATTTCTTAGGTCATACTACAACTCCTTTAGCTCGTACCCTTTATTGTTTTGCTAAAACAATCACTGCTTCTTTCAACTCCTTCCAATTATTGGTACAACCACTCTCTGTAGACTCATCTGCAAGAAGTATAGAAAGCTTGTCTCCCAAGGCATCATCAAGACCATTTAAAAATAATTCTATCTTTATAGCATCCAATGACTGTTTCTTTGAGGATGAAAGTTGATAAAATCTCTTTTTAAATTCTTTCAAGAATTCATTAAGATCCATATGTATGCTAGATTATGATTTTATCCAATCCAAAAACTTTTGTTTGGTAATCCTATCCTCATTTGTATTAATAAATTCTTCTTTCAAAAGTTCTTGAAATTTTGACCATGTCTCTATACCCCCTTCAAGTAATCTCTTCACTTTTTTATGAATCCTAGGCTCAATAGCCAAATAGAAGCTTGAAATCATCTTTGCCTCAAGGATTTAGCATGTTTCCATCTCACATGTATAAACTTGTAAAAACTTAGTGATATTGCATCTTTCAAACCTCCCAAATTTGTTGATGATTCCTTGCAATGCCTTTGTGATATCCCTTTCAATTGCTTGCATCTTTTGTTGCTCCTCCATGAATATATAAAAAGCCTTAAAAAACTCATTAATATTTGACCCATCAAAAATATTCAACCTATCTAAAGACTTTGATGAAATATCTTCTATTTTGTTCTACAATGTTCAAAAATGTCCCTTGAAATGCTGCAATAAATAACTTATGATACTTCAAAATGCTGTAAGATGTCTATAAAGCCATATAATACTTTATGATAATCTAAATACCACCATTGTATTTCAAGATATCCTCAAAAGCTCCAAGTATTCTGAAAACTTTAAAATCAACCTTCTTGTCATCTTTCGCCATCAATCTAAATAACCACAAACAAAAACCAATACCTTCTACCCCAAACTTTCACGTCGGATTCACCACTTATGTTGTATTATATGAAGTCTTGTTTCGGGATGCATTAGGCACCTGACTGTTGAAGATGAAGTTGTGTTTACAAATAACTAAAAAAAAAAAAAAAAAAAAAAAATCCTAATCGGTTTCTTTCATATGTGTCAAATAAAATTTCGATTTTAATTCAAAATTGCTAAAAAAACACTCTTTTCAGTAGCCTCAACCATATATAATTCCAATTACCTTATTTCTTTTATATTTAAGCAATTTAGATTTTTCTTTGTAAGCCTTAATCCTAATCAATGAGCTTTCACAAGTTGTAACTTCTAATATGACTATACACTTGATGTGAAATTTTGTACACAATTGTCAGTATAAGTCTTCTAAATGCTCAAAAACTTTCAACTGAATCGAATTTACAAATTATGAGAAAAAATCCAAAACCCGCATTGATATCTCTTAGCTGCTAATTTGAAAATTGACGTAGAAGTTCCAGTAGTGATTTCTCCTTCTTCAATTTTTAACTTTAGCTCAAATATGGTCTGTAGCTTGGTTCTCAAGTCTTCTAACATTGTGCCAAATTTCACATTGTTCCAATTGATAGATGTTTAGATATCACAGAAATCCTATCCAACCCTAAACTACCTTCTTCTAACAATCCTTTGTACCAAAATCCAGATATCTCTAAACCACACTATTAGATTAACACAAAAACTTGTATACACTTGGTGCACTCAATAATCCAAATTATATTATATTTTGAACTATAGATGTTACTCCAATTTTATAAACAAGCCGACAATGCTAGCCCTAAATGAATTACATAAAATCCAAACCATCAACACAAACCTTGGCTTTAAATTATCATTGCGACGTTGTCGTGTAGTAATACGACCACTAGATGAAAGAGGGAAGGAGTGATTATATTATAGAAGAGCTCAAATGAAAATATTAGAGAAAATTATCTTAGAAAAATAGATAATAGACAAGGAGGTAGTAAAAATTAAAAGGTGCTAATGCTGCCTTTTATAAAAAGAAATTCTACTTACTTTGTATAGCCATAAATATGGTAAAACAAAGTAGATTAGAAAGATAATTGGTATAGGCATGTTTAGAAAGGAGTTAAGAGTAGGTTTTAGAGAAATTTACCTCAAAATTACAAGAGTTGATACCCGGAGAGGGCCGGTTAAGAACCTGGGTCGAAACCAGACCCCAAGGCACAAAACCGCGTGCCGACGGCGAATAGAGAAGTTTTTTGCAGATCGGAGAATGGAGTTAGAAGGCAGACTTGAGGAAATCTGTATATTTTTTGGTTTTGAATGATTTGGATAAAAGTTGAGTTTGTAAGAGCTTTGCAAAGTCAGAGTTGTTTTGGGAGACTTTAGAGTTTGTGAAGTATATTGGGGTTTATATTTTTGAGGATTTTGTGAGATTGGTTATAGATCGTCAAGTGAAATTTTGTGGGTTTGTGCATACAGTTGTGCTTGTAAGGTGCTGTGAATTTGAGATTGATCTAACGGTTCGATCAAAGGTTATTGAAGTTTATGTGGGTTGGGGTCTCTAGAATTGGGTTTTAAAGGTCAGTTAGGGTTTGCAGATTTTGAGCAATCTATCAGTTGGATTGGGGTGAAATTTATGTGTGTGTGTAGAAGACTTAATTTCCTACATGCATGTGAAATTTGGAAGCAATTGAACGGTGCAAATAGGAGGTTTAGGCACTGGAATATTGGCGTGAAGATTGGAGAAGGAGGCCGGCTGATACCCGAGCAAATTTGTAAGTTTTTCTTCTTCTTGGTAAGTTGGATCTTCTTCAAACTTGGTGTGTGTGTTGCTAACTTAATTGTTAAGGTGTATGAAAAATTTCAATCAAGATCAACGGTTTGTTTGGTAGTTATTGTGGTTCTAAAACTGCCTTAGAAATTGCTTAGGGCTTGGTTTGAATTTAGGATTTAAGATTTTACTAGGGTTTGATTAGGATTTGGATTTAGGGTTTAGTTAGGCTTTCATTAGGGTTAGGGTTTGACCAGGGTTTGACTTAGGGTTTTACTAGGGTTTGATCAAGGTTTGACTAGGATTTGATTAGGATTTGGATTTAGGGTTTAATTAGGGTTTCATTAGGGTTAGGATTTGATCAGGGTTTGACTTAGGGTTTGACTAGGATTTGACTAGGATTTGACCAAGGTTTGACTTAGGATTTGACTAGGATTTGACCAGGGTTTGACTTAAGATTTGACTAGGATTTGATTAAGATTTGACCAGGATTTGACTTAGGATTTGACTAGGGTTTGATCAAGGTTTGACTAGGATTTGACTTAGGATTTAGTTAGGATTTCATTAGGATTAGGATTTGATCAGGGTTTGACTTAGGGTTGGACTAGGGTTTGATCAAGGTTTGACTTAGGGTTTGACTAGGATTTGAATAAGATATGATTTAGGATTTTAAGATTCTATTTTTAGTATTTTCTAAATTTAGTATTTTATATGTTATTTTCTAGTATGATTATTGTATGATTCATTTATTCTTCTTTTATAATTTCTTTAAGATTGAATCAAGTTGAATAATATTGTTAAGGTTTAATAGAAGTTATTTAGGATTCTATTAGAATTGTTAGGATTTTGTTGTGGCGTATTTCCTTTTTATCTTCCATAGCCAGGTGCCCGGAGCATTCTCAAGCAAGACTTCACGTATTACGACAACGTGCTCACAAATCCTATTAAAGCAAACTTTCTACTTTTGGAATGAACTTGAAACCGTCTTCCAAATCCTACTCGCTAATCTCCCAAAATCCCCCATAATTTGTCCTAGGCAACCGTTTTAGTGGCCAAAAGTCTGATTTTGACCCTATCCTACAAATGGTGTTGTGCTGTAATGTGACTATTAGGTAAAAGAGTGTAGAAATAGTATATTATAGAAGATCTCAGTTCAAAATATTGTAGCAAATTATCCTAGAAAAATAGATAATAATAAAAAAAGAGTAAAACTAATGGATGTTAATACTGCCCTTGTTATAAATGAGTATCTATTTACTTTATAGGTCCATAAGTAAGGCAAAACAAAGTAGATTGAGAAATAAAATGATATATGCATATATAGGAGAGAGTTAAGAATAGGTTATAGAAAAATTTATCAC
This sequence comes from Physcomitrellopsis africana, assembly GCA_036785485.1. Lineage (NCBI taxonomy): Eukaryota > Viridiplantae > Streptophyta > Bryopsida > Funariales > Funariaceae > Physcomitrellopsis > Physcomitrellopsis africana. The sequence goes on along the minus strand of JAWRVF010000725.1, from coordinate 100,902 downwards.
AAAAATCTCAAAATAGATATCCGGAGAGGACTAGTTATAAGCTAGAGTCGAAATCTGACCCCAAGGCACAAAATTGCATGCCTATGGCGGATTGAGGGGCCTTTTGCAGATCAGAAGGTGGAACTAGATAGCAGACTAGAAGATCTTTCATTGAAAGTTAGTTGGAAGTGAGATTTAAGTAGGTCAAGGTCTCAGGAATTAAGCTTTAAAGGTTAGTTGGCGTTTTTGAAATCTTGACCAATCTGCTAGTTGGATTGGAATAAAATTTGTGTATGTGGATAATAGATTTGTTTTTCTATACATATGAGAGATTTGAGACTGATTAAATAGTGAAGAAGGGAGAAATTAGTACTGGAAGATCATCATCAAGATTGGAAAAGGAGGCCGGCCAACACTCGAGGAATTTTTAGGATTTTTCTTCTATTTGGTAAGTTTGATTTTCTTCAAATTATTGCGCTTATTTTTGACTAAGAGATTGAAAGGTATACAAAGTTTTAAGTAAGATCAATGATCTAATTGACAAATATTGAAGTTCTAATTTTTCCTAAGATTGATTTGAATTAGTTAGAATTTGGTTTAAGATTTGGTTAAGATTTGGTTTAGGATTTAGGATTAGGATTTGGTTAGGATTTAGGATTGGATTTAATTAAGGTTTGTTTTGGGATTTGTTAGAATTTAGTTAGGATTTGTTAGGATTTGACCAAGGTTAACTAGGATTTTAGGATTTGTTAGGATTTGATCAAGGTTGATTAGATTTTAGTTAGAATTTGTTTTAAGATTTGTTAAGATTTGATCAAGGTTGATTAGAATTTAATTATGATTTCTTTTAGAATTTATTAGAATTTGATCAAGATTGATTAGGATTTAATTAGAGTTTATTTTAGGATTTGTTAGGGTTTGACCAAAATGACTAGGGTTTATTTAGGATTTGTTTTAGGGTTTGTTAGCGTTTGACTAGGATTGACTAGGATTTATTTAGGATTTGTTTCAAGATTTGTTAAGATTTGACCAAGATTGATTAGAATTTATTTAGGATTTATTTTAGAATTTGTTAGGATTTAACCAGGGTTGACTAGGATTTTAGGATTTGTTTGAGTTTGCCTAGAGTTGACTAGGATTTAGTTAGGATTTATTTTAAGATTTGTTAGAATTTGATCAAGATTGATTAGAATTTATTTAGGATTTGTTTTAGGATTTGTTAGGATTTAATCAGGATTGGCTATGATTTAGTTAGGATTTATTTTAATAATTGTTAGAATTTGACCAGGATTGATTAGAATTTATTTAGGATTTGTTTTAGGATTTGTTAGGATTTAACCAGGATTGGCTATGATTTAGTTAGGATTTGTTTTAGGATTTTTTAGGATTTGTCCAGAGTTGACTAGGATTTAGTTAGGATTTGTTTGGATTTGACCAAGATTGACTAGGATTTAATTAAGGTTTAATTAAGGATTATTTAGAAATTAATTAGAGAGATTAATACTAGTTATTGTTATATTTTTTTTTTTATCTTCCATAGTGAGGTGCCCAAAGCATTCTCAAGCAAGACTTCATGACATACAACAACAGCCAACCCCTGGGATATATATTTATAGCCTCAACTTAACCTAGTATCAATCATGCTAGTAATTTATCCTTTTTACTATATTTTTATTATTTTATGGCCTTTCTAAAGCAATAAAAGAATTACTACAACCTAGAAGATAAAATTATTAATTAATTCTTATCTACTAGCTATTAAGTGAAGAAAATAAACTAAGAGGCTTTCATAAAAACCTTGTTAAAATATGTTGAATTCTTGTTGAACTAAGATAATAGAGTATTAATTGAAAAATCATTTTTAGTCATAGTTTCACCATATAATCTGTTCACAACACGACAACATGTTTATATGTCAAAGTTTTGGTTTTAATTGTTTCATTATTTTTATAAAAAATATATATTTTAGAATAAAATACTTGTTCTATTTTACAAATCTTTGATATTTTTAACTTGAATTAGATTTATATTTGTATAGGAGAGAGAAAGAGATATTTCAAAATATAATGTTACAATATAAGAATCTTTAATTGTTCTTCAATTCAAAATATTTAATTCTTAGTTAAACACATATAAACCAAGAATAAGTTTGAATTGATTGGAGTCAATCAATTAAAAGTCATAATTTGATAGAAAGGCTTTGTTTGTGCTATAGAATTTGATCCAATCTTTAGACTTAGATTGTTCTATACCTTCTTCTAGAATAATATGCCATAAATCTAAATAATAATTTTTTAAGTTGATTAAGAAGTCTTGATCACCTTGAGTAAATTTAAATTAAAATTTAGCTTCTTCTATTATGATAAAATATTGTATTTGTTAATTAGAAATATTCTTGATTCTTTATATTCCTATTTTATAGAATCTAATTATCTTTTGTTAAACAATATGGGCATTTATAAGTGGAATTTAAAAATTCTTTTATAGAAACTTGTTCAATACCTTAACAAGTAATGAGAGAGAATTGTTTTATAAAATTTCAGCTATTTTTTACTATACTATAATAATCCAAAATCACACTTTATATATTATATTTTATTTATGATTAGATAATAGAATTAATTTAAAATTTGGATTATATTTACTAAGAACTTTGGATTTTGTTTTTATAAGTCTATACTATAAGAGAGTTTGAAGGTTAGAAATATCAAAGTATAAAGCTTGTTCATTTGAATAGATGAGTTGTTAATACTTCTTCAAGATAAAAAATTCCAAGACCACCTTCTTTAATTAATATATAACATATATTCTAAATTCTTTTGCTTTGAATAAAGGTTTGAATATTATTCCAAGGAAATTTTTTTACCATAGGCTTTATCTTTCTTATAGCATTTTGAAATCTTGCCCAAATTAATATGAAAGAATATATTATTAATTAAAAAATATTATTTATTATAATTTCTCTTTTGATCATATTTTATTGAATTTAAAACCAATGATTATTTTTTTCTAATTTCTTAATAAAAAATTGATTAATATCTTGAATTTTGATAGATATTACAAATAAAGAATCAAGAATTGTAAAAACATTTTTATTATTAGTCTATATTTCATATTGGTTTATCTATATATACATATATAATTGATACTATATTGTTAATATATCAAGGATTTTAACCAATTGATATTAAAGCTAGATGTATTACTGAATCTTTAGAAGGTGTCAATTATTCTTTTTATTCATTTTTTTAAACTTTTATAGTTAGAATTGAGTCATGTACATATTTTCTTAATATTTATTGGTCTTCTTAGCTAAAGAGTGAAATTTCTTATACGTGTGTTTTCTTAAGGTCTTCTTCAAAGATAATATTTAAATTTCTTCCACAATTCGAAATAAATATAGAATAATTGAATATCCTTATTTCACATTATATTCTAATAGAAATTACTTAATTCAACTTCTATTAATATAAATTAATACTTTAATTTCTATAAATATAAATCTTATTATATAAAAATAATATTTATAAAATCTTTATTAGATTTTTAAAAAAAATAAAAAAATAAATATTGCTTTATCACAACTTTTAAAAAAATAGTAACAATTGATTTGGCAATTTGGTTTAATTGATAGTTTTTTGAGTGACTAAAATATAATCTAAGATATGTCTCATAAGAAAAAAGGCTATTTGATTGAAATTATTAATCTCCTTCATTAAATTTTATAAGAAATATTGAGGAGTTTTAGTATAAACCTTGTAAGAAGTATTTGACAATGTGATGGATGTCTAAATATTAAAAGAATTTGTTTCTTTATTCTTATAAATGAAGATTATTTTATCTATAATGATATTACATAGAAATTTATCTTCATCTAATACCATATTTATCATATAGAGATATTCTTTTTTAATAATATTTTAATATATTTCAAAGAATTTTATGTCTAAACCATTTAGACTAAGAGTTTTTTTTATTTGCTATAACTTCTGCTATTTGATACAATACTTTTTTTTCAAAATGTTGAATAGGGCTATTATAAATTTGTTCTAATAATATAGCTTCTTGATATTCTTTTGTAGTTCTTTAGTTAAAATAAAGTCTTATATAAAATTTTTAATAAGTATTTTTTTTAAAAATTATTTATTCATCTTATTTCTATATACATGGTATAATATAAAAATAAGAGACCTTGGTTTCCTATCATTAACAACTTTAAAAAAAGAATTTGTGCATTTGTCATCTTTATATCTCTATTTTATACAAGATCAGATTTTGTACCCTTCTTCTATTAAATCTTTAAATTATGTCAATTGATTTTGAACTTGTTTTAAGATAAGTTGATCCAATTAATTTTAAGAATTTGTTTGGAGGACATTATAAGTTGCTTCTATCTTGTCTTAAAGTTCTACCTCAACTCTAGTTCTTTTTTATGCTTCTTCTTTACAAAGTGCTTTATAAAATTTGATAAATATTTTATTTTTGTATTAAAAAGAGCCTAAAGCATGTATTAAAGACTATATTTTATTCACTTATATTTGAAATTTATTATTTTTAAGATAAAAATAATTTAATTTAGAAAATAATTTTTATTTTAGAATTAAAAGATATTGAATAAAATTTTATACTAAAAGGTGGTCAAATAATGAAATATTTATTTTAATATAATAATTTAATATAGTATATTTATTAGATCTAATGTTTCCAATATAGAATCCATTAAATTTTTTCAAAACACAAACCTCCATTTTATCATTGTTTTATAAAAATATGATGTATCTTCTTAAAATGAATGTGTCTTCAAATTATATTCTTATCTCTAAAAAGCTCAAAGAGTTTGTTTCTTCTCTATTGAAGATTTTAACTTAATTAGAAGATTTATCTTCTAATTTTCTATTGTATTTCAATCTAAAATAAGAATCCATGTCATATTATTGGATAATAGATTCTCTAACTCATGTGAAACTTTTCTTATTTTTTTGTACTAGTTGGATGCATAAAGATTAATCACTCTTAATAAACTTTTATATAAGTCTTTTATAATTATTCATTATGTCATGTCTATCACATATTCTAAATTAACTACTAAGTGCTTAATATAAGAGGCAATATGGATGCACAATCTCTCAATTAATGCTCGATTTGAATTTTTAATATAGCTGTAGGCTCTTTTTAAAATGAAGTAGCCAATCCCGCATTATAATAAAGATCTATGACCTTAAGCTATCTTACTGCAAAGCTTATATTTATAAAAAGGAAGAATTTATATTTAGATATAATACAATTGGAATAAATACAAAGTTTTAAAATTTTTGAAAGATCATTTAATCCTCTTGTGTTATATAATAATATATTTAATATCATAAAAAAGAAGTAGGACATAGAGATAAGGACCTCAAATTTCTTGAAAGAAACTTATAATAATTTTTATTTCTTTTTTCTATATATAATGTTTCTTTGATAATTTTTTACTATAGATAATAGAATTTGTGATATTATTTTTTTTGTTACAATCTAAATAATAAATAATAAATAATATAATATAATATAAGTATAAATAAATTATTTAAATTAAAATTTAAAGAATATGATAGAATATTAAATTAGCTTGATTGAATAATAATATTCTTACATGAATTGTTTTTTTTAAAAAAATTGATAGACTATTATGATGCCAAAGATTAAATCATGCAAACCATGACCTTTCGATTGTTATGTTTTGACAAGGTTTATAGTTGACTTTATATGTAGATTAGAATATGTTAGCAACATTAAGGGCTATACCTAGATGTCAAAAAGATTACCTTGTCTAGCTCTTTGCCCTTGGCTATCAATCACCAATTTAAAAAAGAGCTCCTATGTATTGAGGTATTTATCTTTGTTATTATTTTGTATAGCTATAGAAATATATATAATCAATATAATGTAGTATTATAAATTAAAGAAGTAAATTATCTTAGCTAAAAGAAATCTTTGTCTACTCCTTTGATTTAAAAATAGAAGGTTGAAGGATCTATAGAAGTTCTTTTTGTAGCAAATAATTGCTTCTTTTCATGGATTGTTATTGAGATCTTTAAGATATCTACTTGTTAAATTGTCTTTGTGTGTCATTTTGCATTCATTATTTATTTTGTTACTTTTAACTGGAATATAAGTATTATTATTTTTATTTATTATCTTGATTTTAATAATCTTAATTGTATACTAGCATTGCATGTATAATTGTTGATATTATTCTACAAGAGAACTTCCAATAATTATTTGATTTTTTAAAATATAAATTTGTTGATAATTAATATTGTTAAGCTTATTAATGTTGTTGTTATTAAATCAATAACAATCAAATATGACATGTTATTATTTGTGTTTGAAAATAGCTCATAATAAAATTCATTGTTTAAAAGGTAATTATTAAAATCCATGGTTGATATCTCCATGCAACTTGTGGTCATCTCTTCTAGTTTAGCAAAATTATTATATCTTAATACTACTACTTCTAATTTATATGTATAGTAGTCAATATTTTCTATATCCAAAGTTGAAATTGTGTTATTTATTTTACTTTATAGATTTGTTCTTTAAATTTTGATACATCTTTCTATAATTTGTATCTTTTGTATTGTTTGCATAAATATTTGGATATAACCTTTTGTTTATAAATATTGCCTCTAGGAAAAATGAATCCGTCTAAATAAACTTTGTGAAAGTATTATTTGTATTAACTAATGATATTATTATGTTCTTATATTATAAGTCAGGTGATTTCTCTTGGTTACTCTAAAAACCAATTATTTTATTTTTTAGATCAAAGAATTAAGACTTCATTGGTTTTGTAGTCACCTACTCATCTTTTGAGCTTGGCATTACTTGATCTTTGTTCTAATTGTGTTTGCTACTATACAAGATGGGTTGGAATTCAATGGTTATAGTAGCAAAGTATAAAGTAGAGTTTCTATGTAAAAACTCTTTATGATAATTAAATTTAAATGAATAATTTTTGTATTGTCAAAGTTTATTTTTAAGTCTATTGAAAATTATTTTTTTTAATCTATAACAGCTTTGCACCAATTTCCATCTCTATTTGATCACAATAAAAATTTGTTAATCAAAATATGCCTCTATAATGTTATAGCATAGATCTTTCTTTTAATTCTCAAATTGATTTAAGTTTTTTTTTTTTTTTTTTTTTTTTTTTTTCTTCTATTTACAAACAATATAAAATCTTCAATATTTATATTTTTGACACCTTTTTTTTTATTAATTTTAATATTTTTTTTTATCATGTATTTAATTTCCGTTGTTCTTGTGTATATTTCAATTAGTGTTAAAATTTTTATAACAACTTGTCCTTGGATCTTTGTTCTTATTTTCTTTAAATTTCATTAAATTAGGCCATTCTTCTATTCTATCATTTATAGCAAAGCAAAATTTGTATCAAACTGGTACATGTGTATATTCAATTTGGATGGTTTTTCTTTTAATTGTAATTGGATTAGTCACAATCACCTCTAATTTCTAATCAAAACTTGATTTAATTGCCATATAGAAGCAAAGTTCTTCAATGTGATTATTTTTTAGATCTTTATCCAATACTTTGTGAAACTTTGCTGTAACTTATATAGTAACTAGCTTAAATTTATTCAAAATTTTCTTCAAAATGATCCAAGTCAAAATTTGAAGCATACCTAATCCGTGTAACACCTTGGGATCCCATATTGCCTTTTGATCATATATAGGATTTGATACTTAAAATGTGCAAATACCTTAAATAATTCAATATGGTAAAAGCATTAGATTCTTTTAAATTTTTTCTATTGAGTCTATTTTACAAAAAAAAATCTTATTTAACTATTGTGGTTAATAGAATAGAGCTATTGTTTTTTACTACCAATTTTTATAGCTATCTTGTAGAATTATTTGTAGAATAAGTTGTTGTATGACGTGGCCTTCTATCTGGGAATACATTGGGTACCTGGCTATGGAGAGTTTATTTGAAATTTGATGGCAAAATCCAACAGGTCGTTTGTCCTCAATAAAAGGGACAAATAATACAAAAATCTCACAAAAGAGAAGTTATATATGTAAACCTTCTTATATTCAAGTAAGTTTGTACAAAAAGGATTCAAATTTCCACAAAAACCCTTCAAAACTTTTTTCACCCGCAAGGACTTATTTCTTGCTGAACTTTAGAGTCCAATAACTCTTGATCCAACCGTTCAGTTTCTATAAAATTTAGTTCAGAGTGTAGATGATTCTCTTAAGTTTTATTACAAGAAAGAATCAATTGCAAATTCGTTTCCGATCGTCTAATATCTCAAAATCCCTAGCAGGTGCTTAAAACCCTAGCTCAGAGACACCTGAGCACTATTTTCCTTATATCTCACAAATCCAAAACCATAATGCCACAAAATTTTTTCACATAGTCTTTTAACATAAGTATATACACTCTTGAAAATTTTGAGCCAAAAATCTATCAAATTGCATAGGATATAGCTCAAAATGTAACCACTATGTAAGCGGGTCACTTACTGCCCTTAAGTCTGTAAGCACTGACTTCAACTCCCAATATCTCCTTCTTCCTAGCTTGGATTTTATCAAGCTATACGTGAAAAGTGTAGCTGTGAAAGTGCTCTCTCTAACCCTAGTCGCCGATCCTCGATTGCTCTCTGAATGCGCGAGTTATACTCAAAAGGGTGATAGTAGGTCTAAAATTAACACCTTAACTTTGGGCGCCTATAACTTCTTCATAAACAGTGCAAATCATACAAAATTTGCACCTAAACCACATCCAAAAACCTGAACCTTATGATTCTGTCCTCTGATGTTCGACTTTTCTCGAAAAACAAACCCTAACTCCTAATAAACCCTCAGGCAGCCTCCTTGAAGTCCATTGGGCATGATTTTTGGCCAATTAGAATAGAGATTTCTATCATCCAGCTCTATTCATCCACATGGATGGCCAAACTACCCTTTTTACACTAAAAACCCTTTTCTAACCCTTCTTCTTATAAGATTTACATACTTGGTGCTTTAAGCATCAAATAAAAGAAGTAAATAAGATCTTAAGGATCACCAACGTCTAACATAGGTGACTTAAGATATATACAAGTTACTATCAATATAAAATTAACTTCAAAAGTCACTACTAAAAGAAAAATAAGGTTGTATAAATCTTAATTATAATCCTTTTAATAGATCCTTTCTAAACTACCAACCTAATCATATCCTATAACCAATAAAATCTACTGATATGACTTTCATTTAGATAAGTAATAAATTGTACATTAAATATACATGTATAATTTTTTTACATAGTAGCCAAACCACAACACGACAACGTGTCTTTGATAGAACATGATATTTTAACATATTTTTGTAGAAATATTATTTTATCAAGAACTATATTATTATCTATAGAAAGTTTGAGAAGTTACATTCTTATTACAAATCATATGTAGCTCTAATTGAAACCAATTAGTAGAATCTTCCAAAGTGTCACTTTTCTCTAGTGTCGTTGCCTTGTTTGATGTTATTTTCTTATTATTGTAATCAACCCTTGTAACAAGTTAGTACTGTTATTTATTAATTGTGAGCATCATCTTACTTTATATTGCCTTCTCTTACTATAGCTACATAAAAAGCAATGATACTACAATTGTACATTATCAAAAAAAATCCTCACTTTACTTTTATTTTTACTTTTTGTTCCCTCTTATTCTCTTTTTTATTTAAATTGTACAAAAATAATTTTGGAATACACAATCTAAATGAATATTCTAATGTTCAAAAAATTGATTACATGAAACATGGCTAAAGAAGCGCTAAACCTTAAAAATTCTTTTGCAATATGTGGCTTTTTAAAATACAAATTTAGTTTCTTTAATCTTATTACTTTTTAATTTAATTTTTAATATTTTATACTTCATAATATCATAATTTATTAGCTATTATGAATGATAAATATGATAATCAAATTAAATATAAAAGTTTTATAAAAATAGATAGATAATACTAGAATAATAAAAAAAAATTGATGAAATATAAGAGATTTTGTTGAAATTATATGTATATATATATATATATATATATATAATTTATTTTTAAGTATTGACACGTCAAATTTTGGACTTGAATTGAAACCATTTGTACAAAGGTATAAGATATGATTTTAGCATATTTCTTGATTGTTCAATCTTTTCAACATTTGAATAAATATTAAGTTTTATTAATAGTAGAGTATTTTTTTATAAAATTAATATATTGCAGATATATTCATACATAGAATTTGTATTGCTTCAAGAATTATAAGAGTTAGTTACAGTTGTATGTTATTAAGATTAGTACATGAATATTTGTGAATGTAATATGTTCTATATCAAATAATTGATTTATGTCAAAGTAGTTACAATAAGAGTATTTATAAAAAAATATTAATATAAGTTGTATTTAATTAGATATGTAATATCTTTCTTTGTCACATATATATATATATATATATATATATATATGTATGTGTGCACAAATGTACATGTTTTAAGTATTTTAAGTATAATGATTTCAAGTAAATATTACATAGAATATGCTTCTAAGTTACACTTCTATTAAGAAAAGTGGCCAAATTATAATAGCCATTAAATTTCTTTAGTCTAATATGAAAATTTGTATTTGCCTTCAATCAAACTCTTTTAAATGTATTGATATTATAGTACCAAATGTATACCAAATATAACAATTCTTAAAGACAATTTTTCATCTTCAATTAATTTTCTAATATGAAGTTGTTGAATTTTGATTTTCTTAGTCTGTGCATGGAAGTAAGGATTCCATGTCAAAGTAAGTGAGCTTTGATTGTTACAAAAAAAAAATTGTACATGAATCCACAACATTATGGGAACCTCATCGAGGCTTGTGGACACTCCATTATACCTCTAATATTGACATCCTCAACTCTTAATCCATTTGTGTTGGACAAGGACTGAACATGGGTTTCATTTGATTCAACAAAACTTGCTAAGAACATTTCCACTCTACCCTTTACTTCAGTATCATGCTTAGCCAATTCTTTTGATTACAGCATTAACAAACAAACAAACAAGTACGATTTACAACATTTGTTCCATATGATCTCCAAAAGTGGATCAAACAAGGATTTTGTCAGAGCACAAAAAGCCTAGCGGTGGTGAAAGTGCGACTCCACGTCGAGAGTGTGGAGCCATCGTCGAGCACAACCCAGTCGAGCCTGGCACCCGCACAGATCTGCGACAGCCTGCTCCGAATATTCTAGCTTGAGGTTGTAGACGAGGAGCTGCGTTACCCAATCTGGAAGCTGGACCATCGTTGCACCGCAACGGATACCTGGAGCCTTCTACGGTTGCGAGATTCGATTCGAGCTTCTGGAGAGGACCAGCTGGAGCCGAGTCCATCAGCTGTCGGCATCGTCGGTGTGGATTGGCGAAGTCAAGCCAGGAGAGCTGTAGCATGAGCTTGCAGGAGTCGTGCACAGATTCCTGGGTAGGGAGGAAGCTGGAGGATTGCCTGTTCTGATGCAAGCATCGGCCACGTTGGTTACGCCTGGCACACCCGTTTCGTATGGCGTCGATGCCGCTGCTGCATGCTCGTCCCCGAACGGTTCGCAGCATCTCTCTTCTTCGTCGTCTTCTTATTTTGCACGTGTCATAGCGAATATTAGCCGCAAAATGGTGAACATAAGAAAGGTTGCAAGGAAATGATGCAAGAATAGACGGCATTACAGAAGGAAAATGGATTGGAGTAACTTTTACTGGCAATATAGGTGATCCACTTCTATGAGGTCCTCTTTTCATTCTTCACAATTGCCTACAATCCAGGATTCCAATGTGTATCTCTAAATGGCCGCTGACGATGATAAATAAATTGAAAAACCTCTTTTACGTCACAAGATGAGTCAAATGACATTGACGAAGTAATATAATCAATATTGTGTGTAAAGAAAATTGAAACAATTTGCTTAGGTATTACTAAAGGCGGTTGGCATTGTCAAAACTATAATTATAAATTTTAACTGAAAAAGAAAGGAGTAAGCTTTTTTAATTGAATTGAAAAGTTAATGTGATCACAGTATATATACAGATTGTTATGTCAATAATATGTATATGAATTTAGAGATACATGTATAAATAGAGTGAAAAATGATAAAATTGAGTGGAAAGTGGTTTTAGTAAGGTACAGAAGTAACATCTACAAGATGTAAATAAAGAGGAATCCAACTAAGGCTTATACAGGGCACACAAAGATCGACAATTTCGGCAACATTATTTTTAAAAAAACTTCTGGTTTACTAGACAGAGGCCTGAAATGCTGTCTGTGACAGATTATTCCAACAATCAGATTTCGAATAGGTAATGAAAATAGTGTGGCGGGCGAAGCCGAACACCACTGCCACAGTATGGGTAAAGATCATATCATTCACAGCTGAAAAGCTCCTAAAACAGATGGAGTGAGTGAGTGAGCGAGTGAGAGAAACCCATCCGAGGAGGCGGCGATGGAGCTCATCGACCTCCTTCGGGGATGACACGGTCATAAATAGCAGTCAACTCTCGGCTACTGTCTACAGACACAGCTGATGAACAATCCTGCCTCCGGAGGACAACATCAGTCCATTTATCTCCGGGTCCGTTTTAAATCAAATAAATAATAATCACTTGAGAAAGCTATCCTTCTCCTAATTAAACTAGACTGCCATCTCCAATTCAGAAGTTCCGACTGAACTGGGTCGACGTAATCGAAGAACTTGTTTAGACTTGCTTTCCGATGTAGGTCTTCCCGAAACACCAGTCAGATTTGGCCAGCTTGGTGACAGAAACCTTGTTGTCACTGGTGACGATCTTGATGGAGATACCTTGACCACAATAATTGCGCCTGCACTGCCAGTTAGCGCCCCAGTTTCTAGACAACGGAGCCCACCCCGTCTTATCGCCCTTCATGTACGCCGCAGTCACCACGCCCGAACCACCGACGTTGGTGATGGTCACAAGGATGAAGTTGCAGTTGCCGTTGATGGTGAATCGGATGCCTCCTTGCTTCTGGCACGGCACTCTGAATGCAGACACATCAGATACCACTTTAGTTCATGAAAAGAAAAATTGCATCAACTTCCATGTGGGAAATACAAGGGTGAAAAAAAAGAGCAGTCAAAGCCAACAAACAAATTTATCTAAGACAAATTGCACGAACCTTCGGTATTGCAGGGGCACAGCTCCAGCCTTGGGATCAGCGATTTTAACGAAAGCGGGGTAGGAAAGGTCGAAGTGTTCATTAGGAGGATTGCACCATCCTCCATTGGTCGCACTCTGTCCTGGATTGGGTGGGCAGAAGTTGGTGGCAGTCACAACCACAGATCCAGGTTTGCAAGGCTTCCCCTTCCCACTGCACTGCAACTCGAAACAAGCGCCGCAAGCCATTCCGTTCTTGAACAACGCTGAGGACAACGCAGCGGTGTGCACACCGTACCCAGAAGCGTACAAGTTACCGTAACCACAAGCTCCCGCTGCATCAACATACACCGAAGTAAGATATTCGCAAGCACCACATACAAAAAAAATTACACCTCCACAGGGGAAAGACAATCAAAACCGACATCCCAACTTTACACTAGTGTAGACGAAGACAATAATATCCATGTAGGCGTATTTCAAGCATAAACTTACACATAGTTCCCGCAGCATCCATTCCACCGTAGAAGGTAGACCTTGCGTTCCTCCACACTCCACCATAGCTCCTAGGCACTGGAGCATACCCAGCCTTTCTGGCAAACACCTCATCCGGTTGATCATCAGTGCCCAGAGAGGACTCCGTGCTGAAAGAAGATCCCTTGGAGTCTCCGGCATTTTCGAAACTCGAAAGGGATGGCATTCCAGGAACAAGGTGACCTTCCGCCAGACTATCATCGGTGCTAGACGGGTCAGAAGTCCAGTCATGGGAAGAGAAAATGGTGTCATCGTTCTCTGCATCAGGTTGTGTCTCCTCGAACTGGCTGAAACTCGCACCACTTTCGTCCACTGATATGGTTGGCATTCCCGGGACCAAATGTCCTTCACCCGTGGATGCAAACTCATCAGACTGGTCGGGGTAGACATCGTTGGCAGCAAAACTAGGCTCTACAGTCTGGTCGTCATTGGGCAAAGAGCTAAAAGAATTGGCATTGGAGTCACCGGAGGGATCGGTCACTGATATGGTTGGCATCCCAGGAACAAGGTGACCTTCCGCCAGACTGTCATCGGTGCTAGATGGGTCAGAAGTCCAGTCATGGGAAGAGAAAATGGTGTCATCGTTCTCTGCATCAGGTTGTGTCTCCTCGAACTGGCTGAAACTCGCACCACTTTCGTCCACTGATATGGTTGGCATTCCCGGGACCAAATGTCCTTCACCCGAGGATGCAAACTCGTCAGACTCGCCAGAGTAGACATCATTGGTAGCGAAGCTGGTCTCCGAGTTACTAGGATCAGCATCAATGTTAAAACCATCAAGCCCCTGCACTAAATGACCAGCCTGCGAGTCACCATCTCCGCTGTTCTGCACATTATATCTGTCAAATCCGTGTTCGCTTTGATCGTCGGGAATACTCGCGGTGGTGGCATCCTCCTGTCCTTGCGTACTGTCATTAAGATCTAGATTAATGTCGGTGAGCACACCCCCCTCATCAGAATCAGTTTCATCATCGAACAAAGTTGCAAAAGCATTTGCGTCACCCGACGGCCCAGATGCGAATGCGAATCCGGCCGTATCAGAAGTTGGTCCCTCGGCGGGTGCGGAAAAGGGTGAAGCAGAAGAGTCTCCTCCATCTTTTTCTGCTGCAGCTGCAGCTGATGAATCGTCAACCGAAGATTCAGGTGACATGCTAGTGTCTTGTACATCCTCCAGCGTTCCACGGGTAAGATCAAGTGAAACTAAGACCTCTCCTGCACCGACCGAGCTAGCCGCCAGAACAGCTTGATGCGTCGCGTTTGATGGATTTTCGGGCTCACTTACAACAGTCGCTGGTGACGTCTCGACCGCAGGCGGAGAGGGACCATCAGAGACTTTCTCGACAGTTGCCTGAATAATCTCCTCGGAGTGCACAAGCACACCGCTCACCAGCAAAAGTGCCACTACCCACAGAGCAGCCATCCTTGCAGTCACCCTGAGAGGAAAGATCATTTGTGTTAGCTTGAAAAATAAGAGCGTGGTAAGTCTATATTCAAAGTATTCTACCATCAAAACTACCTATTCCGTTGAAGTTTTAGAGGGTGCGACACATCAGGGGGTCTTCGGTCATGACATTACTCGACTACAACACTAGCACATTCTCGAATGAGCCCAGTGCTTCATTTAGTGTCCCTGTCCCACGCGTCTTCGCCACTCATCCGTGTCCAGTACATTACATGCAAGTTACATAGACAACGTGGCACCCATCTCATTACGTTCAAAATGCTTCCCTCACTAAACCAGAATAGGTGCTTTGCAGTTATATTACGAGTCTCGTAGGTACCGATAAGCGCAAATTATACTAAATTCATCGAACCATGTCTCCGTCAAACCCGTATAAATAACTATGGGAGTAGTGCATCCCACTCGATGCTGAAAACCCAAGAAACTACATGCCAATACTGTACCCTACGATACTTCCAATTGCAAGTCCAGAAAACGAATGCGTGTGTGAATCACTTGCCCGAAACTAAACAGTCCGACAAACGAAGAGCATGAAGAATGGCGGCGAAGTTGACAGAAAAGCAAAAGTACGGGAGGGAGAGAAGATGTGGAAGAAGAAAAGGTCTTACATTGGGGAAAGAGCAATGGCGCAGCCTGCAGTCAGAGGAAGGAAGGAGTGGTCCTAGCAGGGAGAGCAGCAGAAGCGACCATGCCTTAAGGCAAGCGAGGGAGGGGTGGGGAGAGAAAGGGGATCCGAAGTGTAAGGAAGCGAGGTGGGAGGAAGAGGGCTTGGCGCGGCGCGGTGTGCTTGGCGGGGGGAAGCGATAGACAGATACGGGGAGTGGATGAAGGCGAGAATGGGGGCGAGACTTGAGGAGCGGGTGGTGCGCAATTGCGACGACGCGCCAGTGCCCCACTCCCCACTCCCCGTCCCCCGTTCCCCTCGCCTCGCATTCCCCTGCTCCTCCGCGATCGCCTCCCTGACTCGCCTTTCGCCCTGCGCCTTCGCCTTCGCCTGCCCCGCGGATTCATATCATGTGCCGTGCTGCGGCGCTGCCCCGGCGCGACGCCGCCAGATGGCTGCGCGCGTCTCGCCGTGAGAGTGTGGAAGTCTCCGCCTCTCTGCTCCAGCTCCCCTTCCCTGCCCTTGTCTCGTCCCTTCTTTCCTGGATTCGTCCTTTTCATGTCTAATTTTGTCCTCCTCCCCCAAAGTCCGTGTTCTTACAACAGAATTCTATGTAGTTTAAATTTTAAAATGATGTCTCTTATTGTTATTTAAAAAATAGTACAACACCATTGACTCTTGTTGTGTGGCAAACATGTCATGATACATCATGCGGTTTGATGCCTCAATTCATTTACAGCGATATAATTTGAAAAAGTTGTTAGAGTAGTAGTGTGATACGTACTACAGATTGAAAATACTTGTTTTTTATTCAATATTACTGTATAATCATTGTTTGTTTATATATATATATATATATATAAATATATATATCAATTACTTTGTGGTGGAATAGATTTTATTACGCACTGTTCACCATCAAATTTGTAGATGTTAAATCTATGGTTACAAATCAATTGACACAACGCATCATATTTTTTTAGGAATAAAAAGAATATTTTCTAAAAATAGAATGTATATTAACAATCAACATCTTGAATGGCTTAAAGTTAAACTATATTAAACTAGAGACCAAGTATATGTTTTGAAATATTTAAAATAATTATCACATGTACATATATATATATATATATATATATATATATGAATACAATATATGTTTTTTAAAAAAATTAAAAAATAGCATCTAGTTTTATCTAAATTTAAGAGATATTTACATTTGATCCAAATAGAAATGCATGAATGTCCAATTCCACCAACGTTTGTTACTGAATGTTATAGAATATAGTATATATTTCAATTGTTATAGTATATATTTCAATTGAGTAAATGTACTGTATATATATATATATATATATATATTCATTGGCCGATATAACTAAATTTAGACATGTGAAATTACTTATAACATGATTTTAAAAAGATTTATTGATCTTATCACACAACATACAATATTTATAATTATGAAATTCACATTTTGAAAAAGTTTCATCTCTTTGTTATAGTATCCGGAAAGTAATGTTTTTCTTTAGTTTATCTTGTAATTCAAAGAATGTAAAAGGACCTTAAATTAGACCATTTACTTATATTTTTGCACAATATTTGAAGAAGTTGGATGCACTAGGTTGATATAACAATTCATAAAAATATCACTCAAATTGCAACCGTTCTTAATGGCTACTTCGACCAACAAAAGTTTTAGATTATTATTGATATTACACTGCAAATCAAATGATTTGATATGTGTTTGATTCATTCAATGTGCATTAGTATGCAAATGTTTTTAGTATATTGCATGAAGCATGTACACTTAAATATGTGGGGGTGTAAGTGAGAATTAGATTTCTAAATAACTAATGTTTTCCAAATTTTGATTTTGAACACTGCAGTGAAAAAGTATCAAATTGCAAATATAAATTTTAGATATTATTTTCCAACTTACTCCAATTGGGAATATGCACTTTGGATGTAAAATAATTTGGTGGTACATACATATGTGAAGATATAAGTTGAAATCAGTATTTATTTGAAACAACTTGGTTAGAATATATATATATATATCCATCTATAACTTCTTTCAATATTTTGGATGAAAAGTATGTAAAAGGATGAATTACAATTAAACACAAGATGAAATTTATTTTCGTTGTGTTATTGCATGTATGTGTGATAGCATCCAAGAATACAACTTTTTTTAGAAAGTATAAAAATTTATTATACATTCTAATTGTATAATTTTTTTTATAAATTATTAAAGGATTGTTTTATGAAATTAGTTGTATTCTATTTTGCATTGTCTATATGTGCAATGCTGCCCTAAATTTATTTACATATTGTAATAAAATCTTTTGTGTATTGTCAATCTAAGACTTAAATCCTAAATTGACGTTTCAATTGTACTGTATACAAAGAACGACCAATTTTTATTTAGTGAATGATTTACTTATATGAACATGTATTTGTATGAATACACCAAGTCCGAAGTCGAAAAGAAGAAGTCATTGTATGGACAAGTTTCATTGAAAAGAAGGGACGAGTGTATGCATGAACGAATGAATAAACACCCGGAGCAATGATCACAAAACGGATGACCAGAGAAGTGAGATCACAAATGAATGGTGATACCACGGAACGAATGAAGGTGTGCGTAAATGGATGAATGAGAGTGCGAAGTGAAGAAGACGAGGGACGTGCGGCGCTGCGCGCATCAGCCTGCTCTTCGGCTTCATCGCCATCGTCATCGGCTTCGTCGTCGTCGTCGTCGTCATCGTCGTTGTATGCGTCGTGGTGATCTATCCTTTGTTTTGGCTACACAAGGCCACTGCGTGTCTCTGCCTTGCCTTCAGCCATGGCCGCCATGGCTTACCTCCCCTGCGTTGCTCGTCCTTTGCCGTCGCTCGCCCTTGCAAAGCCCCTCTCTGGCCTCTCCTGCTCACCCTCGTGCTCCTTCCACGCCACCACTATTACATGCTCTGTGGGTTCTCAGGTCCTCGCTCTGTCCTCGCCTTGCGCTCCATCCCTACCTCTATTCCCTCGCTCCCCCACTCATTCCGCTGCATTCCTTTTCCTCCTCTGTGCTGTGGCATCGTCCTTGCTCTCATCCTTGCCCTCCCACTGTTTCACCCGTTGCTTCCCTCTTGTCGAGTGTTCCACGCACTGGTGCTCCCTACGTTCGTTGCAATTGCCATGTTTCGTGATATTTTGAGGGGGCTTTGCGCGTTGGTTTAACTCTTTCCGATTCTCATGTCACGCAGCCAGGCGGCAACTTACCAGGATTTAATTCTAGCTGTGGAAACGATAAAACCATTGGCAAATTGGAATCGTTGTTTTACACGGATTCAGGTGTGCACAAACCCTAAATTCAACGGCAACTTTGAGTGCTCTTGTTGTAATTGCTGTAGATGGGTGACTGGAACTAAGCTATCAGCAGTCTCAATTGTAGGGGAAATTTATTAAATATGTGAATAAAATCTTACTATTGGCCGTTATCTGCATGTAGTAGCTCGTTGCTACTGCTGTTTTTGGCCTTTTTGATCCAACATTCGTCCCAAGGATCTCCTACTTGGTCGTTTTTTTCTACCGTTCTATTTGCATCCACGCTTGTATTAAATGGTGGCGTTCTCTCTCCGCTGCAGGCATTCCAGAGGAGAAGATTGAAAGGCCAACAGGGCTGCCAAAAGGTTTACGGGCCATAGGGAACAACCCTAGATGTCCGGTGTGTGAAGCCAAAGGGGCTGTGGAATGTGCTACATGTGCTGGATCAGGGCTGTATGTGGATGCGATATTGGAGAGCCAGGGCATAATCGTCAAAGTTCGTTGTTTAGGTGCGTGTTTTCACCCTCTGCTGAATTCTGAGTTGTTTGGCTTATTTTGTAGCCATAGGTCTCACACCCAGAGGCGAATTCTCGCAGGATGCGGCGGGGCTGGAAACCATATGTGCCTTCGGTGCGGAGGAAGGGGTCATATTTGAAGCAATGCCCACCATATCATTGTCTGTAGAAGTGTATTTCTCAGCTTCCGAGTAGGATATTGTCACGCTATATCATTTCCCATATACCTCTGTATACTAATTGGGAGGTGTCTTATTTTTTCCCCAAACATGTCTTGTCTGTAGCATTCATAGCCAATTTTTTTCCCCCAAAAGCTATATATGGGCTCAGTTGCGGTTGTAGAACGTCATTTTGGGTCTTAGAACGGTTTTATGACATGCTCGTACAATTCGCAAGGATATAGATATATTTGAGATGTAGACTTTGAACATCCCAACCATGCACCTCGAAATTGCCGAATCTGAAACTGTGACTGTGATGGTATCTTCAACTTTCGACCAACATTGAGATTCAATAACATTAACTTTGATCCCAATGTGAGGTATATTAGCTTCCTTCAATACGTGCATAAAGCTACCTCTCTTGTGTAATACACTAGTATGACATGAATACACTAGTAGAAATCGGCAAATTATTACAGGTTCAAATATTCTTGCTATTATGATTATCTTAGTTTGATGCAGTTGTTTCAGTGAGCAGTATTACTTGGTTTTGAGTTAATTCTGGTGAAATGTTACGGCAAATTTGTAATGTTTTTATTTTTTATTTTTTATTTTTTTTCTGCTGAAACTGGACTCAAAACAATACTCTATATCCATGGTTAATACCATACTAGTCATAATTCATGTCATACTAGTGTATTAGAAAATGCGAATGATTTGTTTATGTTGTATGTGTCAACTCCTAGGCATTCGGGAGAATGAATGTGAATGAATGTGTGAAACTAAATGAACATTCAAATGAAGAGCTTGGGTAGGTCTAAAATTGTTCATGCTTAATTTGGAAGCTGAAGATTAGTCGAAAAGCGAGAGTATTCTAGCTATTAGCCCCTCCCTTTCTTTGCAAGCCCTCTTTAGTTTTGGCTGTCTTTTGAAAAGTTTAATTATCTCTTTTAGGATGTGCTCTTTGTTGATTGGGCTTGGGGGAGCAAGAGGGGGAGAATCCTTTGTTCCAAACTGGACTTCTGACAGATAATAATCAGCTAAATAATGTTTATTTTTTAGTTAAGTTTGGAGGCTTGTCTAGAAAAATTGTCCATAATAAATTATTTAACTTTTAATTATCATTTGTGGTACATATATATAGATAGATATGTTTTTTTTAAACAATAAAAAATTACATCAGCAATCCATGTGATTAATTATTTAATACTTGTTGTATTTGATTTTTGATTTTATGACTTTTTAAAATTAATAAAGATATTAAAAATTATTATAATTTTAATGTGTTAATGTAGCAATAATGACCTCTAAATTAAATCCAATATTGTGTAACAAATCATGAAGAATATGAGGACAAAAAAAAAAAGAGAAAAAGAAATACAAAGGATAGAACAAATAATATATATATATATATATATATATATTATTTTATTTTTTTACTATTACAAATAACTATAGAAACTATTGTAATTTTTTTTATTTTAAAATAATCATTTTATCAAATATCATATACATACCTACAAATTAGATAATTTATTTATTCAATTATTATTATTATATGTGTAATTATTTTTAGAAAGAATTTACATTTGTAAACTATATTCTTATTATATTTTAAGGTATTTACAAATACATCAATTTTAACATAAGTTTTGTGTTGTGTTCAAACTTTGACCTTAAATTTTATTAATAATTCAAAGCATTGTTACATTATCTAAGACTTAGTTAAAATAATAAAATACTTAATAAATATTTCTCAATATATATATATAATTAACTGGATTTTTTTTTATTCAATTTTTTAAGAAACATTTACACGATGAGGTATTAATGTTTCAATTAAAAGTGTAAGTAGAAATTTGAATGAGTTCTTTTAATCTTGTAGTTTTCTTATTTCTCTTTTTTTCCCTAAGTTTGTTTTGTTTTGTGATATGAATATTTGTGATATTTTGTGATATTTAAGAAATATTTTGTGATATTTTGTGATATGAATATTTTGTTGTGTTTTGGCATAAACAATCAATGATCTTATCTTACTTTATTACAATCAACTGTTGTTTTTGTTTCTTAAATATCTTTGCACAAAATTATAAACTTTTTTAATTAAACATCAAGTTGTATATCTACTGTGAATCATCTTAAGGGTAATGTTATTTATTATTTTAATTAAATTATTCTTTAATATGTTGATAGAACTATAATCCACATTTGATTCTTTTGAAAATAAAATACAAGACATGTTAATAAATAGTGAATAAAATAATATGTAATCATATCAATAATCTTAATATTTAGTTCTTAATTACATTGAGTAATTTTAATATAAAACATATTGATAACAAAATATCTTAAGGGTAAATCATTCTTTTTGAAAATCTTTTGGTAGTAGTTCATTAATTTTCTTAAAATTACATCTCCAAAAAATAAAATTTGAATGTCATTAATATCATTAAAATACGAACTATTATATTCTAAGATTTTTTTTACTAAATACTTCTCCTAATATTACTTTCAACAAAATCATGGTGATCATTATATTTTTGGATGCAAAGACAGATTAGTTACAATTCTAACGGACTGGTTTCTATGTTTTTTTTTTCCTTACATACATTTTGCAAAAAACTAATAATGTTGTTAAAGTGGCAAGCCATTCAAATAGAATAAAAAAGTAAAACAGGGGAACCCTATTCACACTTGCAGATTTCGGTAGGAGGGACGAAGATTTCGGTGTGACGAAGGAGGGCCTCGAAGGAACCTGGTCCGTTTCGTCGAGGTGCTCCTCGTCCCGCTCCTCGTCCTGCTCCTGCTCTCCAATGCCTCCGCCCACCTCCGTTGTTGCTCCGATTACGATTCGCCGTGCTACCCAATTCCCCATATTGCTGTGCATTGTGATTCGCACTGCTCCCACTTGCCCGATCTGCTGAATCAAATGCATTGCCCTCGTGTTTCTCACTTCTGATCCTCCATCGCAACCCTAAAATCTTTTTCGTCGCTTCGTTGTAATCACCTCGCCTTGCAATCTCCCTCTTCGTGTCTGTTTGTGCCGTGCCCAATCCCCCGTGCTTGTTCCTCGGAGTTGCTGTTGGATCGCAGTACTAGTGTCTCCGGTCTCCTCTCTGACCATGGGGGTTGAGGAGGGCATGGAGCCGTTTATGGGCATGAAAGTTCGTCGCCGCTCTTCCATGTACCGCGTGTACTCCGCGGACTACATCGATGTGCCCTCCAACCCTACAATCGTCAAGCTGCTTTCCAAACAAGGTAGCCTCACTCTCTTGTCTTCTCATTCTTGGCTTGTGACGTTTATGAGATGGCACGGCTGTTTCGATTGGCCGTGGTACGTCTAGTGTGATCAATCTCTGCTCATTAGAATCTCTTAGAGTCCACGCAGCGTATCTGCATGTAATGACAGTGCAATGACAGGAATGTCTGGATGTAATGCCAAGGCTAAGTAATCTTTTCTACATTTCTTCTAAATATTTCTCAGGGCTGTACTCTTCAGCAATAACCAATATCATAATTTTTTTTTTCTTTTTTTTTTTTCTGTTTTTTTCCTTTTTGCAGGAGATAAGCAAGTGCTCTTTGCTGACAACATCATGAAGGTGAATCGTAAATGTAAGCTTGTGCGCCGTGTGCTAATAGTCACCGACGTTGCAATTTACATGCTTGACTCTGTGTTTTACCGTCTTAAACATCGAATCCCATTGCAGGCAAGGTGTTCCCCACCTGTTTTTCTGCACTCCCTGTACGTGTTGTCTGTGCTGTTACCTTGGACGCAAATGCTTTTCGTCTGCACTTGCACCGAGCAAGCCAATCCTCTTACTTGGCTAGTGAATGGTTTGTGCAGAACATAGATATAGTCAGTTTGAGTGAATTAAGCGATAATTTCTTGGCGGTAAGTGTCCCAAGTGAATATGATTTTCTTGTTGCAAGCACGCGGAAATCAGAGATTGTGACTGTTCTAGTGGAAGCCGTAAAGCAGCTCACTACCACCTTACCTGAGAACGAGCTCCAAGTGAAATTCTCCAACAGGTATAAGTTTCCTCTGAGTGAGGAGTGGGTTCTTTCTTGAACTTGTGCAATTTTTCATGGATATTTGTTTATTTATTGATTTTCTTTTTTCTAGAGTGAATGTTAGTCAGCCCAGAAGTTTACGAAGCCTTTGGGTGTATTGAACGGGGTGTGCAGTTTCGAGTATCGTATTGACGCTGAGCACACTCGGGAAGTACACTTCGAATCTGTAGAAGGTGAGTTGATGGTAATTCTGATGTGGATTTCCGATAGTTTTGAAGATAAAGAAGAGATGAGTGATACTGGGAATATATTGTGGCAGATGGTGGAACTAAAACGAAGTTTGTGGATAAGTGATTGCTTATCCAAGTGCTCGGGAGAGTGGCGGCAGATTCACGTGATAAGTGGCAAGGATAGAGTTTGGTGCTGGGGAATGTGGCGTCGAAGAGTGTGGACAGAAGCGCACATATAGCTGTTCTCGTGCTAGAGTTGCCAAGGAGCCCACAATTCTATTTGTTGTATCGACCACAGTTTAACCGGTCGCATCTTGGTCTTGAATAGACCGCTTGTGTACTCCATACAATCCTGGAGTACATTGTCGATAGGTAACGTAGTTAACGTCATTGAGATTTCCTCTCAAAGTATTAACCTCTTAATTTCTGCGCACATGTAATTTAGAAAATGTAAGATTGAATATTACATGTTGTACCAAGCGTCTGATACCGCAATCTTGTCGAAATACAACTTTTCATTTGTTTCGGTGGTTTTAGTATAAGCACTAAGGTTCCTAGCTATTAAGGAGCTTCCTCGGGCACGAAAAGCCATAAATTCAAGTATACGGGTAGTTACCCTACCGGTGGAAGTGGCTTCACATGATGAAGCAGCTTACATACTCCATCATCAAGGGAACGGAATAAGTAACAATTCACTCAAATTCAAAAATTATTCGGTGGAGCGCCATGTATTCCAATTCTTGGCTTGAACTAACTACCTGCAACAACGAAATCATCATTATCAGGTTTTGTCCATTATCAGCTGCTAATATTCCATCAAAGCGTAAGCTTCACCAGTTGTACCAATTGGTTACTCAGTATCTGCTGTTGCTACATTCTTCTGCACGCACTGCGTCTAGTAGCAGTGGGATCCCAACGAGGCTTAGTCATGGGCAGGACGATGGGAGCCGCCGTGCTGTTCCAGACCTTCATCACCATCCTAATGTCAACCACAGCCACCGCTCTTATCCTCAACTTCACCACCAGAGTGCCTACTCTTTCACTGTCTCCTGCCTCATTGAGTTACCCTTTTTTGGCATCTTTCAAAGGAACTTCCGACTAATTGGCCAGCTGCCGGATTAATCATTGGCTTCACTGGGTGTCTACAGGGTTGCAGCAAGCACTGCGAGAGTATCAACTGCCAGAGTAAGCTGCCGACTCTCACCCAATCTCAGGAAATTTTACGATACACGCCATGCATGTTCCTCTTTCTGCATTACATGCTCTCATAATCAACCCCCGTTGGTCGAGCAGTGTTAGAACATGGTCTCTTTCCGCAGCCACGATAGCTGTGTAAGCCTTGCATGGTTTTATTTTAATTTCTTTCTATGCTTAGAGTTCTGGTCAGGATCAAGTCTGAAGGTTCCTAATAGCTGATTTTGAGATAGAAAAATACTGTGTAAGCGTTTCAACGTCACAATGCCGTGTAATGAACCCGCAGGTGTACACACAATAAGGTATGGGAAGTTCTGTGGAGTGGGTTACTCAGGATGTCCAAATCAGTCACCGTGTGACCGCCTCGATGCATGCTGCAAACAACATGATCTCTGCGTCGGCAGCAACGCTGGTCAGATTTGAGCTTCCACACACTCCTCCATCTGATTCACTGCAATATTGGGATCAAGAAGTCAGGATGGGCAATTGTCAATGTAGTACTACAGTGCTCAAAGAGCGACAATTACATTCTTTGGAACGTCCTAATTGTGGATTGAGTCGGCAGCTGCCGCCACTTGTGCGTGAGAATTCACGTAACCTCCTACAAACCACTTAAATTTTGTATTACAAACGTTTACAATCGTGATGTGGCGGCTATGCAGCAAACTTTCCGAATCACACATGCAGATATAACTTGCGGAGCTGTCTGCAGCAGTACCTATCAACGGGAGCGGTAGTGTACCACGGCAGTAACTGCACAGCGATGACGGTGCAGAACACGGTGATGGTGGCCTTGGAGAGCACCACATTTCATGAGCACGTCGCCCCTGGGAGTGCCCCGCAGGCTGGCGGCGCCCCGAACCCTGCGTCTGGCAAGCTGATCGACCGCATCACAAGTTTTGTTCTCATCTGCGGTGTGTGGGCTTCGCTGCTCTGGGCGCACGAGTTGTCGCCCGCTCTCTGGAGCACGGGCTGATGATGCTGAGAGCTGTAAATGATTCCAGTGGTGGTGCCTGACACCAAGAGACACATGGATATCTGGTGTAGTGTAGGGATGAGTCGTGGTGCACGCCCCATTAAGCTACTCCTTCATTGTTTGTTGTTGTTGTTGTTGAATTCCATGTAAGCAGCAGCAGCAGGTCTAGTGAGTAGGATCAACGCAGGCCCCAACCTGGAAACCTGTACTCTACCTGCGCAGTGCAGACATTGGTCGTGGAAGTGGGTTTTAAGCTTGAGATCTGTGAGCAAACTCTCATTTGTTGTTGTTGTTGCATTGTCTTATTGCGATGCGATGCGATGCTAATCCAGACAGGCACTTGATCATAAAGACGCCTCATTTTTGCAACCCGAATGGTATTATTTCACCGCATGCACCGTCTTCCTGAGCGCCCACCAATTTTCCTCCTTATGGGCCTATCGCCACGACCGTGCCCGCGGCTATAGGCACCTGCCCTCTTGGAAGTTTTTTCTTGCTTTGCTTCTGGGAGTAATATGTTGAAGCAAGTGACTGATAATAATAATACACAATACACTAATAAATCTTGATGCAAAAAATGTAACTAAAAACCATACAAACATATTTTTTCACTAATTCCACAAAGAATAATAATGAATAAAAGATTACATGCTTGAGAAGAACTATAATAATTTAAAAAAAACACACAAATACATATTGTACATGGAAATACTCAAATCATTTGATCTTAATTTATGGTATAATATATATATATATATATATATATATGTATATATATATATGTATATATATATATATATATATATATAAATAATAAAATTATAATTTTTTTATAAGTATAGATGATTTATTTTATTTTACCTAGTATAATCTAGAAAATAAATATGGTTTTTTTTTTCCTCATTTTTACCATTGCAATTATAGTAAGATGTTGCAATAATATAATATATAAATATTTTAAAATTTTACTCTTGCAATAAATAAATAATTTTTTATTATATAAATAGATTTTAGGCAATGTATTCTTTAGAACATTAAGGTTATGAATATACAATTTATTTTAGAAGCTTTCAAAGAAAATAACATCAAGAGAATGTAAGAAAATGAGAAACTTTTTACTCCATCAAACAATCAATTTTTCCTTTAATATTTCTACTTAGATAATCAATATGATAAAAGATCCAATAACACCTGATAAAAAGATTTTTTTGCAGGGTAGGAATGAAACACTTTCTTTGCTAAAATGTTGCTAAAAACGGTTTATAGAAAGTTCTATTGAAAGGTTGTAGAAATCTTAGAGACAAATTCTGTTAAGCTGGAGAGATTTTGCTTTTTGGTTGAGGATGAACAAACAAAAACTCACTATAACAACATATAAAATTTACACTAAAAATTTATTCTTTTTCATTAAAAAAGATTATCCTAATCCTTATACAATATAAAAAATAATTATTTGATGCTTTATAATTTATATTTATTCCAAAAAAAATTAATACAAAGATTATTAAAGATTATTATCAAAAAACATAAAAGAATTATAGTGATTTTTTTTTCAAAAGATATACTTAGCAAGATCATTGACACAAGTTTGGAAGAAGTTTAATGAAAAGCCTTGTAGCATGTCACCATAGCAAACCTTCATTTACATTTGTATATTTTGACCTTAACTTTCTAAAAGAAAAAAATCTTACATAAATTAGTGTGTTAACCCCCAACTGTGTGAGATGTGTATTGTGGTATCTGAGATAATGTTTTATTTCGTACTTTGTTGTATTTCTAAGTTTTAGCCTTGGTCTTACTTAATTACTATTATCGTATAGATATGGTTATTAAATAGGTTACTTTGTGTCATCTATGAGATGTATGATTGTTATTGATTAATTATATTACTTATTCTTACTTGTATCACATCCACGCCTTACTTTCTGTTATATTGTCTATTGGTACTATTATCATGGATAATACATATTATATTAAAAAAATATTAAATAAATTAGAAAAAAATTTAAATGTTTGATAATCATAGAAAAAATATTTTAAAAAGCAATATTTCTTCATTTTATAAATTGGGTTTTTAGATTGTTGCTATTAATAATACTACTATTTTCATTATAAAAGTAATAACATGCATGAATATTTGCATGGATAGGGGAAGGGATGCTCAGGTTTTATGCCTCCAGTTTTACCACACTGATATGAAGACTGATTCTGGGTCTAAAGTTTGCAAAATGTTTTTATATATTTTTACAAGGATTTCAATCACCTTCTAGGTGACTCACATGCATGTACTGATTGGTAGGCTTTTGGTCATCAAAGCCATAAGAAAATGATGAATAGTGATATTTCTCACCACTCATCTTTAGTCATCAATATCTGTTTCCATGTGCTCTTGATTTTGATGCATTCAAGACACAAATTCTATCAACAGTGGGTGTCAAAAGTAGAAAAATGGACCTGAAAAAATGCTCACAGAATGCTTATAAGGTGAGTGTGATATGTGTGCAAATACAGATTCCTTGTGGGGAAGGAAGAAATTAATTTTCCAAAAGAAGAAAATGGTTTTTTTTTAATTATTTTAGAAGAATGTGTTGGAGGAGGCAAGCATTGAAACTGCATTCTTGTTTTAAACATAAACAATGACAACAATGAGGATATAGTTGTAAAATCCACTGCAAATATTTGACAACTGATTAGTCTCAACAAAGATTATGGAAAAGTTTTTATTTAATATTGTGCACCAGACTAAGGTTGGAACAAAAATATTTAGGAAGAAAAACCTATTCAAAGTATAAAAAAAGTCTTTTGTAACATTTGTAATGCACTACCAATTGTGATGATATGTAAAAATGAATTCTGTTTTATTTTAAAATAAATAAAAAATATAAAAAAATAAAATAAACATTTAATATTTAATATTGTAAAAATAAATCATGATAATAATGATTATTTAATTTATAAGCAATAGTTGAGTTAACAGCAATAATTTAATAGAAATTTGATAAGTTATAATTTCTTATGGATTTATTGAATACTCCTTAAAAAATTTAACTTAGCCAACTTACTTAAATTACTACAATTGTAATTGTGTGTTGACTAGATAGAGTGTTAGCTAGATAGTAATAGCACATGTCTAAGAATAATAGATTATAAGTTGTGTTGAAAGGATTCTAAAATTCTATGAGTGGAATTTGGTAAAATGGATTATTTAATTTATTATTATTATTGTTTTTTAAGAACAAAAATATAGAAGTTCCACCTTAAGTATATAACATATTCTAAGAAGAAAAAAAATGTAAGTAACAAAATTTTATTCTTAATTAAAAGCGCAAGCATATATAATCTTTTAGCAAAGTAAATGTCTAATTGAATGATAAAATCATAGATATTATGTTTAATACAAAGTATCTAAATGAAGAAAAAGTGGACAAAACTAGAAATTTAACAAACAAACATTATCAAATGTATTTGTATTGAAATTTATACAATACATGAAAAGAAAAAAATAGCAAGAAATATTGAATGACAATAAAAAATGAGGAAGGATTGTGTTTAGCCAAAACCTCATTTCACTCTTTAGAAGATGAGATTTTGAATCCACAACCACATAAAGAGTTCAAAAAGAAGATTAGGTATAAAAGAAGATGGGATTATTATCATGTCTTGCTATTACAACTTGTCATGGACAATCTTTGTACTTGTCTATTGCATTAAAAAAAAATTAACTATCATGATAATTTAGACATAATTCATTAGACTATTAAATTGATCATTTTAATTCATAGAATATGAAATTCCTTTGAACTTGTTTGTTTTTGGCATTTTAACAACATTTGCTTCACAAAATTTGTATAGATTTTGTAGCTCTTCTATAAGCTCATATGACATTTCACATACCATAATAGTATATGCTCACATAACACATAAAATTTTATACAGTTTGAGAGATTATTTAAAATATCATCTTCCACTCTAAACATTGACACAATTGAATCACAAAAATTGTTCCACATCATTGCACATGTGTATTTCTCAATGATCTGGAATATTCTTATCGTTACTACTATCTGAAGTAACTCTGCATACTGCATGTCTACAAAAAAAACATAATAATGTACGTATATTGCAGGAAGAGTTCAACTTGGAAGTATATAGTTGCACATGCACTACGGCATGTGGAAAGTGGTGAACAAGAAGCTTATTTTCAGCTAGAGGACATATTTCAAATGCAAATATCGTACAAGATGATTGACTCGACAGAGACAAGATAGCACTTGCTTGCACAAGATGTTACAAATCGATCACTTGCAAATAAGTATATCCACTTGTAACATAAATAAAGTCCATGGTAGATCAACATATACATAGTTATCACCGAGTATCAACAAACTTCAGCGTTATGCTAGATCAGTGGATGTATACAGTTTATAATTGCCGTGCACAAATTGTACATTCCGAAGCCTTCAGGATAGAATTAGATTTTTGAAGAGAACAATGAAAACTACAGATACATTTTCAAAAATAAACCTCTTCATGAAGGCATTAAAGAAATAAACACGTAAATTCCTTAGAAGTACAGGAGGGGAGGTTGAATTGGAACCTAAAGTATTAAACCACTAAGTTACCGAGACATTGTAGTCAACTTCGAAAGAAGTGTCTCAAAATGACGTCATAGGATTCCCTAGCAAGTAATTAATATGTGTGTACAAGATAGAAGCCACATCGCTTCATGCAGCAGAGTATCACAGAGCCCTGTTGCTGCTGCACTGAAGACAGCCCTGGGGCATCTCAACTTCACCATGGTATAAGTGGAAAGAATCAGATGTGATGGTCACACTGCATCCCTTTAGAGACAAATGATATATCTAGCTAGTGGTTCCATGCTGTGGATACTGCTGTTGAAATTGACCTTGTATCTACAAAACGAGGTGCACCAGTAAGTATGTAAAGAGGGAGGCTGTGAGGGAAAGCGCTCCTGTCCATACATGCGTGTTGGCAGCGTTGACAACCAGGGCTCTGCACAGAAAAAAACACATGAGATCAAAAGCTTCCGTAAATCTGTCTTCACTTCCGCAGAGGATGATCCTCCTGGGTTTAGTAGACATCGGAGGGACACTCTATTGCACGGCTTCCTATGCTAACTTTTTTCCATATATCCTCACCAAACTCGAACGTGAATCCCACAGAGTGGTCTTTGTTAGAATTCCAGCACGCCTACGACAGGGAATTCCCAACGATTACCAAATCACTTCAACTTAACATATGGCTGGAAGTTATACCTGTTGGTGCCTTGGTAGAAGCACTGCTCCGAACCTGCACAACACATACAAGATTGAATTGGGTTTAGAGATCGGCCATGTGAAGTACGGTAATTGGTGTTACCATAGGTCGTAGACACTACATAACTATGTGCCAGCGTTGGAGTAACTCTTCGTACAAATAGGGCCTCGAAAACACGAACTCTCCCTCCCAATGACCCTTCAAATGCGAACATAATCTCTTTCAAACTCAGCCCTAACGGTAGCGGGGATGCAAAATAATCAACAAAGAGAATATTAGGGGGAAGTCAGGCACCTAGACCTACCCATGCTCCGGACTGTTCATCCGTAGGTGGTAGAACGGAAAAGCTACTACAAATTAGGTATTTTGCTACAGCTGAAGTACGAAGCTCCCTATCATGTCGTTAGTACCGAGAAAGTTACTACATTAAGCTGGCAGAGGATCCCAAATAACTGGGCAGCTTAGATCCATGAAAGATCTCGGCAGTTTCCCACTAAAATTTATAACTCCTAGATTTCGATATCTGCTCTTACCATTAGGATGCATTGAAGTGCCAGAATTGCAGAACCCAAATAGAGGTCTAGACTTCAAACTACAAACCTCCCAGAAGGACGTTAATGTCCGAGTGCAAATCACTTTGGAATATTACACATCGGACAAAGATGGGCATCAAGTTGTCTCAACATGATGATCTGACGATTATACGCTGTTGTTAGGAGGTAATGCACTGCACAGACTAGCGATATTCAACCAGTTCAAATGCACATGGGATTTGATCGTACGCGCATGCGAAAACTCCTACTGGTAAGGACAAGGCTGATTAATACTGCAAAGTCGACCGCTTTGTGATGCAATACCAGCAAGATCGTGCATTGAAAGCATATGACAACCGTTCAATTGGAAAAGTAGCATCAGAGTACTTACTTGGATCGTTCGAGCTAATGTAGGCAGTGCCCGAAAAGTTACAGGATTCTGGAGCTCCATTCCTGCTATTAAAATATGCATTGAAAGCCCAAGAGGAATGATCCCATATGGTGTTGGGAGTGAAACATCTGCCACCTGAATATGTCGGACCACAATTTATTCTAGCACAAGCCCAATTCAGAGCAGTCTGAACGTCGTACACGTTAGCGTCCCTTCGTACTACACACCAAACAAACCCCCTGCCATCGCCAAGCCGTCTGTGATTCGTATAGATCTCACTGAGATCAATGACAAACGTTTGATTCTGTCCAATCTCGCTGGATCGCAAGCTTGCGGCAGGAAGCTCATCACTGTATGCAGACATGGAACTAGGGGTAGACACTTGAATTCGAGAGTTAAGCTTTTCTTTCGCCAAAGCATGATGGATGTTTCGCACGGCCAGCTCGAGATGCATAGAAAGCGGGACCGTTTGTGAGGGAACATCTTCACCCACAGATATAACAGTAATATTCGTGTCTCTCATGAACGGTGATATGTTCGTCCTAACCCATTGAAGGGCGTTGTTCGAATCCACAGCCAAGTGTTCCACTTCAAAATCGTGAAGTCCAACTATCACATTGATAGAGGAATTCCCCAAGGCCCTAAGGATCGAGGGGTTGGCATCGAAGAGCCTGAATCTCGTAACTGAGTGTTTCTTGAGAAATCTAACCACCTCCTCTGGAGAGGTCGCCTCCTCCCAACTGCCTTCATGGCCGTATTTTACAACAGCTTCCACTGATCCTGCGCACGCAAAAGGGGTTACAGTTACTACATAATAATGAAGGGTGATTGTTCAGACAAACCACAACAAGCTCCCAATGCGACATATCCTCGCCGTCGTGAATTACAGAGCCAGCTCACGCGTCACGGCTCACGCCTGAGTGTAGATTGATGTCCACACTGAGGAAATCAAGATTCTCTAGTAAAAACTACCTGTAAATGGAACAACTAAATGTAAAAGCATTAAATTTTGAGTCGCATGGTACGCAAGGAATCCGAGGCGTACATCAAAGGACATCATAATTCGGAGTATTAATAAATTCAAAGGAATCTACCTTGCAGGTAAAGAACGATTATACTTGAGGTTAAGTGCACCTACAATTAATTGGATCCAAATGGTCGTTCTTGGAAGGGGTCCGACACAGCAAACGATTGCCTAACAGATTATACTGGGTGAGGTGTCACAACTATGAATTAGAATGACCGATACGATCCGCAATCACATTGATGAGACAGTGTGAGCCCTAACGTTGGCGGCTGGTCCTTGAAAACTCACATGTTTCGACCGAGTTCAGACGCTGAAATAATCAACACCGATTCAGTTACGCTAGTGTGGCATGGGATTCTGGAGACAAGTACGAGACTAGAAGACATTGCCAGATTCAACATTGCTGATGGCGACCCGGCCTTTCAAATGCATGGGAAAGCTAATGGAACAGAATGCAATGAAGTCAAGCAGACCTTGAGCTCAAGAGCAGATTAGACCCGATGCAGCGAAAGCATGAACGAAACCAACGGGTAAAGGAGACCAACCCAATAGCACAGGAGTGGAGCGTGGATGCGTAACTCACCTTGAAGCAACAGAAGGAGGAGGCAGTGCACGAGGAGGAACGCACATTTGGGCCCCATCGAAGAGCAAGGGCGATCCCCAGGGGCTCAGTGGCGCATGGGGGAGGGAGGGAAGAGGGAGAGCGAGACAATGGGAGGCAGCACAGGAGAGACAACGCAGCGAGGGGAAGGGCAGAGGTGGAGGGCGGGGGGGGGTGACGGAGGAGAGGTAGGTGCTGAAAGGAGCAGAAGGAGGAGGAGAAGGAGAAGCAGGGTTGTGGGGGCTGAAGGACGTGTGGGAGAGCGTGCGAGGGCGAGAGAGAGAGGGAAAGCAGCCTCTATTATGACTGCTAACGTCAACAACAGAACAGGAACATGTCCGTCGCGCTTCTGCTTCTGTGGCCACCTGAACCAGCGAGAGCCGCACTGCTTCCATCCCCATGGCGAACTCAGTCAGTCTGCTGTTGTAGCCGTTGCTCGCCGCAACACCCCTGCTTTTTACGGACCCCACCACCACCGGGTACCAATACTGTATCTCTTTCTCTCTCCTCCCCCTCCCCTCCCCTCCCCTCCCCTCCCCGCTTTCTAGAACCAGTCCAGCAGGCAGCGATTGCAGTAGCGTCCCAGGGAGTAGTAGCAGTCTAGGGCATGCATCGCTGATGCCCTCGCTGCATTATGGAGCCTCCTGCCTGCCCTAAAGCGCCTCAATCATGCGGCACCAGAAAAAAGAAAATAATCAGTCTTTTTTAATACTACTCAACAGTAACGACGAAACATCCAAAAACTGGCCACCCTTCCCTTCCCTTCCTTCCTTTCCCTTCCTCTTCCCTTCCTTCCTTTCCCTTCCTCTTCCCTTCCTTCCTTTCCCTTCCTCTTCCCTTCCTCTTCCCTTCCTCGCTACCGTTGTTGACAAAGTCAGGCAACAATTACTTGGTCCTTCTCTCCCTTTTCTCGTTCCTCTTGCTATCTATCTTTCTATCTACCCCCCCCCCCTCCCTCATTTCTCCCCATCTCCGCCCACGATGATCTCATCACCCGCTCTGCCATCCACGGTGGCTCATCTTACGGTCGTCCGCATGGCAATCCCTCATTGGCTCCTACTCTCACATCCTCCGGAATGGACACCTCACGCCGTGGGGCTCCCCCCTCGTCCCTTCCCTTACCCCTCCCCTCCCCTCCCCCCACGCTTTTCAAGCTGGTCGTCATTGTCCTTCATCTCCGCCACTCTGCTCGGATCCCCCCCCCCCCCACCTTCGCAGTTTCCAACAACCCTACGCACTCTATCACTCCCTCCCTCCCGCACTCCCTCTAAACCTGGTCAAACTGGACTCGACCTCCCACTCTCCCCCTCTCTCGCCACCATTTTGTGTGACTTAATGTGGGGTTATTTGACATTGTTGATACAAACAAAATACCCAGAGATTGATTAGATCTTCCTGAAGGAACAAAGACTTTAAAATAATAATAATAATAATAATCCCATTTGTTCTGTTGCTTTCATTTGACAAGGACTGAAACTTTTGAGTCTGTGTGTGCATGAGAGTTGTGCTTGTGTTTTGTACAAACATTATTTGAATTGATTTTAATGTTTGTTAGTCAGGTCACCACTGTAGTATGAAATTTTATGGACAAAATTCTAATGTTTTGGATGCATATTAATTATAAAAAAAAATTAAATATATATATATATATATATATATTATTTTAAAATAAATATTATTCAGTTTTATTCTATGCTTTATATATCTGTCATAATTTTTTTATATTTTGTTAAGTAAAAATAAGTTTTAAAACAAGCCATTTCATAATATTTTAATGCTAGAATATTATATTATATAAGTTTATATATATATATATATATATATATATATATATATATATATATATAATGTTTTCTAATTTTTTATAATATAATATTATAAAACATAACTTATATAATATAATATTAGAAAACATATAAAAATATACACACATAATGTTTTCTAATTTATTTAATATTATAGAAATTATTTTTAGTATCTTTTTATATTTTAGTTTAAAATTATGCTCATTTGCTTATTTTTATTTTTAAACTATATATATATATATATATATATATATATGATCATACAAAATAAAAAATAGAATTAAAATTAGTTACAAAAAAAAGAATATGTAGTTGTTTATTTAGTGATAAATAAAGTATGTACCACATTGCTTTAGATATTAAGCTATTGATCTTTAAATGCAAAGAAATATTAATTAAAATATAACATATCCTTTTTAATCTAAAAAATATTATATAAAATAGAACATTATGAAAATTAAAAATTAAAATAAATATTAAAAATTTATACATTATAAGTTATCTTATAAGCAAAAAATGATTTTGATTTGTAATTTATATATTAAAAATATAATATATAATATAAAAAAATCAATTTTATTTTTGCTTTTAGAATCATAGACAAGATTTATAATTCTAAATATTTGAAATTTGGAGGTACATATAATATTTATTCTAATATTTTTTTTATTCTTAAACACAAATTTTTAGATAAAATAAAATATTTTATTACTACAACTTGTATTTATATTAATGATAGAAAATACAAATTTTAGCCTTTAATCTCTTTTATAGTAGGATATATTTTTATAATGTATACAACTATAAGCTTTAATTGAGTTTGTTTTGGCTTTGAAGTATTTTTTTTTTGGTTTAAGAAATATAAATTTACCTCTAAAGATTTTTAAGAGATTTTTTTAAAAAATTAAAACAAGATAATAAAAAGACTTGATTTAGTTTAACACAAATTTTAACACACATGCATTCATTCAATGTTGGACAATTTTTGAATCCAAGTATTAAGCTTTTGTTTTACATATGTAAATTAAGTAAAATTTTGTAAACTAAATAGAATGATTTATATTATTTTATACTATATTTATGTAAATATTTATGTAAATGGTTTTTATAAGTTAATATTAAAATTTTATAACTTATGTAATGCTTTACACAAACACTTTTTGAACATTTAAGCTTACTATCTTAAGTCCATATTATTTTATTAAACATAATAATAATACAAAGATTTTAGAATTAAAAAAAATAATGTTGTTAAAATTATCAAATCTTATAAAAGTTTAAATATTTTAAAGTAAACTTTATCTTTGTTATTTATTTTTATTTTTATTCATTTTTTGTACTCTTAAATAAACAAAAATATTCAAACAAATATTTTAAATATATTTTAAATATATTTTAAATTATCTATTCATAAATTTTACATAAAAAATATTTTTTAAGATAAAAATGTATGATATTTAAATTCAAACAAACATATTTTTTACAAATTATTTTAATTTATTTTATTTAACTCCATTTCAGAGATTGAACAAGGTAATAGGCTCTTCTTAAAAATATATATATATATATATATATATATATATATATATTCAAGTTGCTCTTAAAGTCTTAAAATAAATTACAATAAACAATGAATATTTGGTGATGCCTTTACTTACAAAAGCCAATGCGTTTGCAATAAATTTTTTTATTTTTATTTTTTATTATTAATTGTTTTAGCTTATAAGTTAAAATAAATAATTAAAAATATATTAAAGAATCTATATCTTGTAATTTTATTTAGATTTATTGCTAAATATTCTAAATTAGACCAAATATCAATTGCTCTCCTTTTATAAGGTTGAAATCACGGTAAGAAAAACT
Source organism: Physcomitrellopsis africana (assembly GCA_036785485.1). Lineage (NCBI taxonomy): Eukaryota > Viridiplantae > Streptophyta > Bryopsida > Funariales > Funariaceae > Physcomitrellopsis > Physcomitrellopsis africana. The sequence goes on along the minus strand of JAWRVF010000725.1, from coordinate 63,234 downwards.
ATTCTTGTTTAAAAAATAGAAGTCAAATGAATCTATATATTTCAAGATATGTACAACAATTTTTGTACTAGAAATTTATTATACTTGCAAATACTTGGGATTTAAAGACTTGATGTTATATTTGATTTCTAATAAATAACTTTTAGTAGTCTATATTATTAAAAAAATAACATTGAATCAAAGCAAACAATTTTTAAATATTTATAAATTTAAAATTTATATTAAAAATATATATATATATATATATATATATATATATATATATAGCATTTAGTACATAATACTAATTAAACTATATTGCTTTATTTTTTATTTTTATACTCATGCTTGAGGTTAAATTAATTAATTGTACTATAAAGTTATATATTTTTAGTATAAATTATGTACAATTTACTTAATATTTTTTTAATATATTAAATCAACTTTTTAAAAAATGTAGATGTGTAGACACAACCAATAATTCTCAAAGAAACTTAAAGAAATAATTACCATGTTTGGATGTATTTCTTATTACTATAATTTAAATAATAAATTATTAAAATAAATTATTAAATTTATAAATAATTTTAATAAATTTATCGTCAAAATATTAAGTATTGTCTTTTTAAAATTAACTTCTAAATAATATTATAAGAAATTCCTCTATAAATTGTTTTAATTATACAAAAATCACATAATAAAATTAAAATAAAATTAAAATAAACCACTTGTAGAAAAAAAAGTAAATTTTTTATTTTTTTATTTTTTTGTAAAAATTTATTACTGGTAAATTTTATTTTTAAAAAATTGATTTTAACAGGCTTTGTTTTTTTTTTTTTTTTTTTTTTTTTTTTGTATTTTTTTTTCCTCCAAAAATAAAATTTTAAATATATCTTCTTTGTAAGACTTTAAGGACAATCTATTATTGCTACAATCTGAGATAGTTGTAGCAATAGTAGATATTCTTAGTTAGTTATTTATTGCTACAATCTTAGTATTATATATATTATTGCTACAACTATCTAAGTTTAATATTTATAAATTCAACTTACATAGTATGTTCTAAGAACAGTTATGAAAAATAAATCAAATTATGATTATTTATTAATGAAACATTTTATATTTTGGTCGACTTCTATCTGATATATTTTATAATAATAACTGTTGATTTTTTAAAACATGTATAAATAACTAACTAAAAATATATATATTTTGCAACAACTGAAATTTATTTTTAAAGAATACAACTACAATATTTTATTTTAAAAATAAAAACATTAATATTAGATTCATTTATTTGTATATGTGTGTTTATGTAAACATATATATTTTTTGTTAAAGAAAAATTTGAAACTCTGTGATAATGTGGTACTTTTAAGAAGAAAGAGGATCCAGTTTATTTCACAAAATATTTTAAAATAATGTAACATTAGAAATAATTTTGTGAAGATTTTCCAAACATAAGTATTTGGCAAATAAATTAGATGACTATAATTGGATAAGTTTAGATTTTTATAAGAACTTATTAAAAGATTAGAATAAAAATAATAGTGTAGATTATTCTATAATTTGTATTAATAATACTAATGTTTACCAAAATCTTGCTTCTCACTTATATTATAAGTTCTAAATTACAAAGAGAAATTTTAGAAAATATTTTAAAAGACTAAAATAAGTTTAGAAACTTAGAATATTTTTAAAGCAGATCCTTGAGAAACAAATTTAAAGGATAAATTTAGTATCAAATATTATAAAGAGATGTTTTGATGTGAATAAGAATAAACATGTCAATTTTACGTTTTACCAATATACTAAAAGTTTCTTTATTTTTTGTAGTAAAAAAAAAATAACAACATATGTGTATTAGACATACTTGTAAAATTTATGTATATGCATGTAGTTTTTATTATAAAAATACTATATTATACTTAATCATAAACAATAAAATTAAAAACTAAAAATTAAAAATATTATATTTAAGAGTAAAAAGTATTTTTTTTATTTTTATTTTTATTTTGAGACAATATTTAAAAAAATATTTACTTCTAACATTTTTACACTTGAATCATAAAATATATTACAATCTAATCTTATTGCCAATAAAATCAATTTTTATTGAAACAAATGAAATTCATGTAAAAGACTTAGTTGATAAATTTTTAATATATTTTAAAATTATATATATATATATATATATATATATATACATACACATATACATCTTAAGAGTTTTTATCTAATAAAATAAATAAATAAATCATTTTTAATTAAATATCATAAGAACTAATATTGATATATTAAAGATACTAATTATATTTTCTCTTAATTACAAAGATCCCCTAATTTTACATGGTATCAACTATGTTTTTATAACAATAAAAATATATTATTTAAGCTTGTCCAAATGCATTAATGGCTTCAATATTAAAACCAAGTAAAGTAATTTTTTAGGGAAAATTTACTGTATTGAATATATGTCAAGCATAGGATTCTCGAATAAAAGCACGAAGAGAAAGGAATATATATACATATATATATATATTTTTGGTATGAGAACTTGAGCTTCAAAGAAGAAATTCAGTGTAGAATCTACACTCCGGGACCTGCTCATAATGGAACAGGTTGGACCGAGAACCCGGGTGGGTATAACCAGGCCGGGGTGGGCCGGGCCTCTAGGAGACAGTGAACCAGGTGGGTAGGTGAGTAGATAGGTTGGCGGGCAGCGTGGAAAAAGTTCCAAAGGCGTAGCAATAGATGAAGACGACGAGGAAGGTGGAAGAATTAGGGTTTGGTGTGTGCACGCTGGTGATCGTGATGGCAAAGGAAGCTTTGCTGGATCACCGAACCCTGCTTGTGCGCTGCTCGACCTCCAGCCTCGGTCTCTGTGGGTGATGCCCCTCCCCTCATCCTCCTCCTCCTCCTTCGCCGTTGGCGTCACGCATCATGCACAATCATGTCCAATTTTTCTGTCAAGGTGCGTCTGACTATGACGGGCTTAGACGCTCGAATTATGTCACTAATTCGTCTTCTTCCTCTCGTTCTCTCATCGCCCATTGTCTTTTTGGTTAGGCTCCAATGTCTGTTGGTCGTGTTCTCATGCGTAGATATTGGAATGTTTGATGTCCGTCACCGTGACGGAGATGATAGTCGGGTTTATGATGGCGAGTGAATTCGTTAGAAATGCGGATTATCAGTAATGGCCTTCTCTAATCATTGGATTCTTGTAGATGTTTGTACGCATCAGCAGTGATCGCACTCTTGTTGCGTGTTCTCTCTGTTTGTTCTGCGGCCTTGTTTCATTGCTTCTGCTCTTCATTGCGGCTTGCACTCTAGGTTTGGGAATAGTGTCTCACTGCCATGACAACCGCAATAGCACGTCGGGGTTGGTCATGGCCCTACTATTGGTTTGGTACACTGTTGCAACTGCAATTGGCGTTAAGTTTGGACTCATTCACTTTAGAGTTGAGGCAATGTTACACGTGATTCCAAATCCAGACGTGCTATTGTGGGTGGAAGCTAGTGTAGTGTTATTTAAAAGTGCCTCTGGCTCCTGTATACTAGGATATGCTTGAACGCATATTTCGCAATCTTTCACAATTATATGAGACAGGTTAAGCACTAGTCTCGAGTATGTTGAGTCTTGGTCAATGCAATAGTAGAGTCGCTTTTTGGTTTGTTCATGTCTTTCCTTTCGGAAGAGAAGACATGTGTATGCAAGACAAACATGATTCTATGTTGTTTGTTAATTTGTTAAAAATGACTTCTTTGGGTGATTTTAAATTGTTTCGTATTATCTTCTTTGTCCTACTATGAGGTACTCACAATTGCTCACTTCACAAGCATTAATAAAGAGAAGCCTTACATTATCTGCATGTGTTTGTTGTTCGGGTTAGCGAGAGTGTGAAGAAATAGCTTGGATGTCTGCTGTTCTTTTTTTGGTAATTCCTGTCGCTTCATGATTTTAAAGTGATTAACCCTTCCTCATCTCCCCCAAACAAACCTGGCCCTCAACTATCTCAAACCTCGTCCGAATATACTTATTTTCATTCTCAGATTTACAACAGACATGAGATTACTTTCAAGAGTAGATTTGATGCTTGCTGCACCTATGAAGTTTGTTAGCATGCGTGCGCCAAATAAATTGACTAGCTGATGGTGTATCCAACAGTGGGGAAAATTGTAGTAGGGTTTTTTGAAAAAATGTTCTTTTTGATTGGCCTGGCTAGTTTGTAGACTGGTGACAACTAAATCGTATGAAAGTGGGATTTTCTATGATGTTTTGAAGCGTCTACATGGCACCTTTTAGATCTGCTGCACTTTACATATCCTTCCTCTGTTGCAGCATCATTTTGGCGATGGATATTTGTATACTATTTTTTAGGCTTAGTGGTACTATCTAAAATGTTGGCAAGAACGATTGATACAGACACAGTAGGAACTGATTAAAACGATACTACCAGTTGGGACATCTTTTTTTATCGAGAAGATATTCGATCTTAACTGTAGACGTACTGTTTCGGACGATTGGTACATGTCCGTACAAGTGGCTATGCCATATTCACGTCTTCTCTTTATACTTCTTACTATTTGAAGGTTGTCATGAGTCACATATCTGCGGATTCAATGGATGTTGTCTAGTAAGGACTCTTTTTAAAACAGGCGATGCGCTCTGATATTTTTCGATATGCATATTCTGTTAAATTGCTGTTGCAGGCTGCAAATCATCTCCTTTTTCGTTCTTCCAGGTGCTAGATGCAAGGTCATTTGTAGTTTTGAAGAGTGATGTGAGAGTGAACTATGTAATAAAGGATGCCGACCTGAAGTATCTAGTGATTCAAATACATTACATTGTAACGTAGAGTCTCCCTGATGCTCTTTGAGGTGATGTTCAACTAGGTATTGAACATTTTGATGACAGTAGCCCTATAACCCTACAAATAATGCCGTTGTTGTGTAGGAATAATTCAGCTTGTTGAAAGCTCCGACAACCTACGAACGGCTTGAGAGTATTGAACACATTGAGCAGGAAAAGCTAGTTCTACATCTAACAATTAGTTTAACAGAGTTGGAATGAGAGTTGTTCATCACAACGTACATGTTAATGAGTTAGGTTTTTGTTACTTTCATAATATCGTGGGTGTTTTTGGTGCTGTACTAACAAGCACTGTTCCTATCTGCAGTGAGAACAGCGACAACGGAGCAAATCATTAAGAGTGGCGAGCTCGTCTTTTACAGCACGGTCCATTGTGGCTTTGCTCTTCCAGTCATGACCTCCTGCAACAATCAAGGGTGTGAACTTTGAGTGACCTAATCGTTAACCTACACTTCGCTATCCACTATCTTAATTTCTGTGCCTCAACTTATGATTGGTAGATGTGCGAACAAATAATGGAGGCTACTACCGGACAGTGGGACGACCGCATTGCCTGGAGGCGCATCGTTGCATACATGACTGTTCAACATTTGAGGATACAGCACATCTAAATCAAAGGAAAACTACGTAGTGACAGTCACTCTAGAGCCACTTCAAATTTGAACTGCTGCCTTGCGCATAGTTGGCAAATCCTAATCCTGGCTATAAGAGGGTGGAGCGCACTTATGGCAGGTTCATGTCATATACAGACAGGTCCACAACCTGTGCTACTTGACTCCAAAATTTAGAATCTCATCGATGAACAGTAGGTCACAAAAGTAGGTGACAGCAAATAAGATTGGTAAAGTTGAACAACTTGGTAGATTTTCAGAAGTTTTCATAAGTACACAACAAATTTTCCGGATCCAGAAGATGATTAAATCCCAATCCTCAGCACGTATCCCTACAAATGCTGCAAGATATGATAACCTACGCTCTCGGAAATTTATTTGAAAAAGCCCAATATATGAATGGTTTGTAATCGGTAGGTCATTGATAAAGGGGTGATAATTTTTGATTTTTTGTTTTTTTTGTTTTTTTTCCCTGTAAATTATGACTTTAAACACATGTCTCATGCGAAAATTGCAATATCATTCCTAATCGAACCATGGGAGTCACTCAGAAGCACATCACTGTCCTGCCGTGCAAGTGTGCTCAAAATTCCGATGTCGTCATGTAATCACTGCGTCTAGGATAACTACGTCACATGATCTTGCGCAAACTATGATGATGGGTTGAGTTTTGCTCATCAGAGTGATACATACCAGCGACGCCGTGTTGGTGGGGAGCTGTGAGAAGCATCTGCATGGAACAGCACCGGGGAGCTTTGAGTCCAGCCAGCTTGAACAGTGACGACAACTGGGGCAAGGTGCGGCCGAACAGACACCGTTGAGACCCTCCGTAGGAACATGTGCACCTCAACTCAGATTGCAACGTAAACCCTCTCCGCAGGATGCACGGAGGGGCACCAGAAACCGAATGAACGAAGGCGTTGAAAAGGTCCCAACATTATTGTCCACAGGGAGAGTAACAAAAAACTAATGGATATCGTCTAAGTTAGAATTCTAATTGATATGTCAGAGAGCTAGCAATACGTGCAAACCCACGTACCTGCTGCTGCTGCAGAAGTAGTAGTAGTAGTAGTAGTAGGAGTAGTCTTAGGAGAAGACAAGGCTGCTGCAGCGGTGCCAGAGAACTTCCTCCACGCACCAGCAGCGCCGAGGTGTTTGTTTCCTTGGTTACTCAGTAGTAAGATCAAGTCAGTGAGTAGCAGCAGTACCAGGCTCCACTACGATTAGTTAACAGGACCCGACGGCAACCCTGGCCACAATAACACTATTGACGACCCTGTTCCATGGATGCACCACGACCTCCACCTTCAGGCCCAGCCTCTCCAGGCCTGCCACATCCACCACCGGATACAACAAACCCCGCAGCGAGTGCGCACTTCGTAGGACCACCAGTGCTCCCCTTTTCATCTTCTTCACCACGCTTCTCACCACATCCTCCTTGTCCTCCGCACTCATCCCCACTAATGCCGCTACGTACACTACATCGAACGTCGTCAGGTCCGTGCCGACATCAGTTGCGGACGCACACAGGAATTTTTGAACCTCACCTTGTGGAGCCGGCAGGTTGGCACACAGTCGCGCGGATATGTTGATAGCCGCGGCATCATAGTCAACGTTGAGGATTTTCAGCGCGGGCGCCGTGGGGTGTAGAAGCTTGGCTAGACAAATCGACGTGAGTGGCAGAGGGCCAGATCCCAGGAAGGCGATGGTGGAGGGTGGGGTGGGGTTGATGGAGAGCAGGGCATTGAGTTCCAGGCGCGAGAGGTCGAGGTAATTCTGGTAGTATGGGAAGGACGACAGCGGGATTGCGGCGGCAGAGGTCGGGGTGAGGAGGACGTTTGCCCAGTGCGATTCGAGCGCACATTCACCTGTCGAGCAGAGCGTACGGAGATGTGGCGTGATGGAAGATATGCGGGGGTCTCTGAGAATCTGTAGAGAGTATTGTCAGAGAGATTCTTGATGACAGTATAGTTTGAGCTGCGGTGGCATCATCATCATCATCATCATCGAAAGGAAGAGAGTGAGAGATGGAATTAGGGGGGAGAGGCGGCGTAGTACCTTAACAACAAGAGCATCATCCGACAGCGTGGTGATACACAATTCCACCAATTTTCCGAACACCGTATTCACTTCGTCCCTTGGTTCGAGAGACGAGAAGCTGGACAGCTGTTTGTAGAGCGATAAGATCTCACGAATGTGTTTATTCGCTGTGTCGGGTGCAGTGTCGGACGATTTGGAGGCATTCGGGGGACAAGTGGACGGGAATGGGAGGAAAATCGACAAGAATGAGCATGGCGTTTTAGAAATAGCGTCTGGAGTCATGTCTGCTATCGATATGTTGTCGGAATGTATGATGACTAGAGTGGAAGAAATGTGTGACCAGTGGAAGAAATGCGTGAACGGAGGTTGAAGTGGCTAGACAGAGAAATCAGAAGCAAGGCGCAGAGGAATGGTAAATGCGCGATCTGTATTCGAAATGCGGAGGGGCTCATAAATGCGGATCAGCTTGAGCGTGGATGGCGTAAGCTTCAGCTCCGCAAGTATCTGTAGTGCCGAAGATAGAAAGGACCTTAGCACAATTTCTCCATCCACATGCGCAGGTCACGAATGTCCTTTGTGGCTGGGTGAGGGCAGGCAGGGTTGGCCGGCCGCCGGTGATTATTCTCGAGCCTCTGTTGATGCCTTGCCCCCAGCAGCGGAATCAGTTTCAATGCTCGTTGTAGCTACAGACGAATCAGGGTCATGCGGTACGGGACAGATGGGTGTTCCGAAACCACACCAGGTCAAACAAAGTGCTAAAAATACCAAGGCCTTCAAGCAACCTCGGTCAAGCGATGGAATCACTTCTGAATCATTGTTATCATACTATCATTAAGACAACCATGCTATTTTTGACGCAGCTGATAATAAGCTGAGGCCATTGTATCGATGCAGGGTTGTTTCCAGTGGCTTGCTGTGGATGCCCAACGCTTTGAAAGCAGCGCAAGTGCCGAACAGCGAGGCAGGTAAGAACGCTGGACGGACTAGTGAAATGCAGAGTCGACATGGAATTGCGTGTATTCGGGTGGGAGAGAAGGGGTAAAAATTGTCGGACCACAGTTAACATGCTTCGGTCGGGCGTGTGCAGGGCCCGTGGTCAGGATCCAGTCGCGTGCTGAGCTCGTGCTGGAAGCCTTGTCCTGAGCCAGGGCGTGGCGATAGCCCGTGCTTGCAGCGGCTCCTGTTGTACACATTACCGATATTAGGAAACTTATTAGTTCGTATCGGATCAGAACACAACACTGTACCAGACTTCAGATTCAGTATTCTCGGGTATCCCCGCATGATTATCTCTCGGCCGATCACCTCCCACTCTCTGCAGACTCCTCTCCTCCCCAGGATTCAAGCTCGGTCACGCTTGATCCCCGCTACTCCTATTTATAACCAGGACATGGATCATGCACCAGTGCATACATTTGCCTCGCTAAAGTCCTACGAGTTTAAACACCCGAAGACTCTATTCTAAGATTCTCCAACACCACTATTCCGATTCCCTTACATGCCTGACCACACATAGCCCTGCCTAAAATACCCATGTGCAGCTCGACAGTCTTCAACAGTCCACCAACAGCAATATGCTCCGGAGTCGCAGCGAAGTAAAATCCTGTCATCGTGACCACCCCGCTCCGCCTTTCCTCTCGCTCTCTCCATTCAGGAGGAGGAGGAGATGCGGGCGTTGCTCTCCACGCAGATTCTCCGCTCTCGGAGGTGACGTGCCCCAATCCTCTATCCCCCTCCCCCAGCTCCATCCCCTCGATTGTCCCCCTTTGCGGTTTTACGCCGCTGCAGAAGTTCCTCCGGGTGGACCCCCTGGTTCCTCGCACCTTCCTCCCCGTTCCCCCCCTTTTCCACGAAGTTTCCGCCCCCTTCCCACCTTGTGCCCTTCTGCGCATCGGAAGATCGTTTGTTTGTATTGTTGTGATGAGGCCCCATGGAGCTTGCTTCCCCGGGAAGTGAAGTGTTTATCAATTTGCTCTTCACACCATCGTTTGGACCCAACAGCATCGTTACCTCATTCGTAATTATTCTTTCTCATTATATAATATCTTTGTGTGCATATTTTACAAATGGGGAATATGTTAACTTCCAAGATGCGCATCTTCTCTTGTATTAGAGATCTTGGAATCATTTGGATTATGCTCCCCATAAAATACCTACTTCTCTTGTAGATAATGTGGTCATCTCTATGCTCCTTTTCTAGTGGTCGTGTGATGCAAACAAAGTTTATCAATATAATATATATAAAAGAGAGACAACATGGGGATCGGTAAAGATGGGTGTAAGAGGAGGCGTGGAATCTTGCATGCCAATATTTGCCAGGTAGTTTTGTGGATTATGTTATATATAGGTTCAGCAATTACACTGAAAAATCAGAGCCTGTGTGAAAAAAGGTTAGATTTAATGTGACATTTGTGTAGTAAGAAAATGAAAATGAAAATGATGTTGATATTTGAATATAGTGTTGTGAAACTATTTAAAAATAATTACGAATGAGATAATTACGAATGAGATAACGAATGAAATAATTACAACCACAGTGTTTGCATGCATTTGTTTTAAACCTTAAATAGATATTACACATTTTGAAAATTAGTTTACTTGTATGTAGATGAAAATGTGAGCATATATTTATATATTTATATATATATATAAGAAATTTTATATCAGATTTTTATTTTGACACGTTATTTATAGATTCTTTCGAAAACAAAAAAGTCAATATTTAAATGGTAATGTTTTTAAACTGTCAATTTATTTTAAAACTCGATTCAGAAAGAAATTTTAAAAAAGAAAAGAGAAGTGATGGCCACAACAATTTTTAAATGTATCTTTGGAGTTTTCTGTAAATATCAAAAGAAGTCAACAATTATTATTAATATTTTTTTGATTCTATATGGGAATATAAAGTTCTTAGTTTTAACGGGTTATCAATTTTAAAGCTATAAATACGTCGTTATATTTTATAAGATAACATGCAGCATAAAGCCATGAATGTATTGGGCTTTGTTGTATAAAATCCAATGGGACAAAGTCATTTTTAACTTTAATCTCCTTTGGAAGAGCTTTTAAAATTGCTTCATCTCTTCTACTTTGGATAAGAATCCCAGTTTTTTTTTTAAAAGTATTGCAAAGTATGCTGTTCAAACGATGGTTGTGGATGATAAACTAATGAATGGAAATGTATGGTCATTTTTGCTATTGGTGAGTGCAATATTACTGCACGAAATAAATAAATAAATAAACAAATAAATGTAGTGAAATTGTAGAATTTTTCTTCTTCTAACCTTAACATTGAAGAGGGAAAATCAAGACAAGACGATTTTTTTTACTATGCAAGTTAATGTAATGAAATTGCAATGATTTTACAACACAAGATATTGAGATTTTTTAATACATTTTTTTCCTCAACAAAGAAACAAGTTGACTCATTCATTTTCTAAACGAAATACCTTGTCAACCTCATTTTTCATATGTAATTTTAAAATTTTAAAAATCAATTGGACATTTCTTTTGAAATTAAATTTGATAGCCAGCATACAAATGTGGATTTAACACATCATGCAATAACCTCCATTTCTGCTGAGAGAATTATATGCTTAACCCTCAAGCTAATGAAGGGGTTAAGCTCCTCTAATTATGGATTATCCTCCACTAATCAAATGCCACGTGGCATGAAGAGGAGAAGCCATTCCACCTCGTCCCAGCTGAGGTGGGTCTACACAAGTGTGAACGAGACCCAGAATCAGAATCAGAATAATCCACGTGGAGGGGAGTGGGTGAATTAGGGCTTTTGAAAGGGTCAAATAGTGGGACCCATGGGGAATGGAAGGGGGAGGGGGCAAAAGGATTGAAAGGAATAATGCTTCCCCTTCTACAATTCAATTCAATTCAATACAAATTTGGGATAGGGATGGTAGACTCTGTTGGAAGGAAGACAATATTTCATCATTCCTTAATGAATTAATCAATCAATCAATCAATCAATCAATCATATCTTTCAAATACAACACCCCCCTCCCCCAAAACGCACTCACATACAAAAAGTTATGATGGTTTCTCGTTCATCAAAAATTTACAATCATATGATAAAAAGTGGATGTATGGACAACATAAAGAAGAGAGAATGACTATTATGTGGTTTTTTTTATTTTTTTATTTATTTTTAGATTGTTAGTGATTTTAGTAAATTTTTTGTTGTGAGAAAAAGAAAAGGAAAGAAAGGTGGATGTAATGTTTTTACTTGTCATGGAGTAATTAATGTTGTTTCCGAGATTATTATTTTGAATGTATATGTTTTTATGTTGTACCAAGAGATGGGAGCAAATTTATATGACCTTGAATCAAAGATATTGTAATCTCAATGGAAAAATTAGAATAAAGTTTTGAATGAAGAAGAAGATAAACAAAGAGAAGAAAGATCAATGGAAAAAGAAATTAAAAAAAAAAGAAGTGAAGGTGGGTGTTATATTTCTTCATGTATTTTAATTGACTTCTTTATATACAGGAAAATACATTTAAATCGTAATTTTCATGTAACAAATATTATCAATTAATTCATTAGTGATATTTTTTTCTAAAATAGGTGAATTTTTTGTTCATGTTAAAACTATTCATTGCAGCTTCTACTTCACACAGGCTAATTGCCCATTTGTGATTTTTTTTCAATTTATAATTTAAGAAGGAATTTGAAGTCACCTCAGTCATACAAGTGCAAGTATAAAAACTTCTTTTAAACTTGTATTATGGATTGTTTAGTTGACATTCAAATGTAAGTGAATTTTTAATTGACTTACAAGCATGCAAAACCTCATTGTGATAAAAGTTCAGTATTAAATTTATTAAATTGATAGAATTACAATATCTAACATGATATTCTCTGTTTCCAGTTTTGATACACAAATGAAATTTAGAAATAATTTTTAACCCAAAATTTTGGGTTAAAAATACTGTTATGAATCAAAAGTACTTCAAATTGTGAAATAAGTACTTTTATGAATCAAAACATGTGATCAGATCAATCCTTCACATCAATGCAAAATATGATGATTACCTTAAATAATACATTTAGTAATTAGGGACAGATAAATAATCAATAGAAATCAAGCTGGTTAAAATTGGATATTAATTTTTTCAATATAATTATAATGATACATAAGTTGGATTATTTTTAAAAGTGAGTTAATTTGAAATATGATGGATACTTGATAGCAAAGAATGAAATTCAACATCAGTACTACAACATATCTGTAAAACCACTGAATAGTTATGTTTATGACAAATGAAGACATTTACTTTGTTTGATGAAAATAATATTGTATATTCCTCATCAAAGTATGTTTATAATATTTAACATACATAAATAGCTTTAAAAACACTCTGGCCTGCAGTATCTTTGATAAAGACCTATTGCCATTCTAATGCTAGTAGTGGAATCTTAAATTGAAATAAATCTATTGTCATAGATAAAATTAAAAGAAGTGCATGAGTATTTTTGTTTTTCAAAATTTTTAAAACCATTTCATTTATAGAGTTGAAAAAGAATTACCTTCTTCCCATATTAGCAAAAATATGAAACTGCAATGATTTTGAGAATCATAACTAGTTTCAATTCCTTCAGATTCAAAAAATTCCAATCATCATTAAAGTAAATTCATTAAATAAATGAGAGTAGTTATAAATTTTATGAATTGTTTGGGTTTTTAAAAATTTGCACAACCTTTGATTATTTTCAGTGACATTGCTAAGGATGTAAATTCTAATTTTCAAAGTACATTAAAATATGCACCAATTATTATAACATCACTACATATATGGATATTGATATATTTATATTTACATCCATAAAACGACACAACAGTGACTCTTCTTATGCAGTGATTTTTTTTTTTTTTTTTTTTTTTTTTGTAGAATTAGTATCATTTCAAATTCCAAGTAACCCTTGAATGCTTTGTATTTATCCCACACTAATCAATACATTGGGTATATCCCGGTTGTGTCAAAAATAAAAAATAAAATCTGAGTAAACACTATAATTTTTTATCCATTAGATCTTGCTAATACCTTAAAAGATTTTTTTGGTTATAAATAAAATTTAAAATTAAATTATTGATAATTGATATAACTATTTTTAAATATTTTATTTTTATGATTATGTTGGCATACTTCTTGCCCTTTTAATGTATGAAACACTTTTAGAATGTAGACACCATCAAATATATTTGATTCCCTTGTTAGCAGTTAAACATTTACCAACTTTATAAGGGACAATCTCTATAAATATTTTGTTTTTTTGTTTAAAGCTGGGAATTGCAACATATCTTTATACTTATGTAATTTTATTATTATTATTAAAATTATGATAATATATTCTGTTTAGTAACAACATATCCACTTTTTAGAATTTAGTTTTAATAATACATATATATATATATATATATATATATTAATACTTAGCTTCTTTACTGAGTTTAAACAGTCAAAGTTTTTGTGAGATATAAATTGAACTTCAGTAATTTACCAAATTAGCTCAATTATAAGTCTAAGGCTGGTTTTATTATTATACTGAAACTTTTACTAAATTACAACTATATCATTTTAGTTTTTCTTGAGTTGGTTTTTATAATATTCTTTGATAATACAAGATTATATATTATATGCCTAAACTTGCTCTAAATTGCAAATCAAGCTTTTTAAAGCTTGTCCCTTTTATGTTCTTTTAAACATATATTTTTGGAATGATTGTTGCATCATATGCATATATCAACAATAACCAAATTATTGTTTTATAAGACCTTTGCCACAATGTTTTAAATTTTAATTTGAATATTGTTTGTATGAATGAGTAAATTGTTTATTCTGAGTTTTTCTTATAAATCCCGTTAGAAGACAAATTATTTTGTTGTAGTTTGTTTGTGTAGTACTATTTTTTACTAAATTCATACATAAAATATAGAATATTAAATACTTTTTGTTTCTGAATGGAGGGTTTAATTTTAGAACATATTTTAAAACCAAGTTGATAATGAAAGTGGTCCCACAAGTATTGGTATAAGGTCATAAATTAAACTTTTGACAGCACAATATTTCAGCAACACCTTTTGGCCTATTGGATACTATCTTACACATTTTTCAATGTTGACTTGATTCTTTGTACTTTATTTTAAACATAGATATTTCAATTTTATTTTGTATGTATTCTTCTGTCATTTTCTAAATTTTAATACTTTCGGCTTGAATATTGATATTCACTCTGTAAATAAAGTTACTATATTAAAGTGAATTTATTTAATAAGCTCCCTTTGACATTGATTATTTTTGTTGCCAAGTCTATAGCGGCAATATAATATTTATTTTATATTTTTAGATATCAACTTAATTTATTTTATATTTTGTATTTTTAAAATTTATTTAATTAAACAAAAGTTCAATGTCATGTTTAGTTTTTAGTTTTTACTTTTTTATCAATCGAATTTTTAAAAAATATAATATTCATATTTTTAAGGATCAAATTTCAGTGATTTCTAAAAATTATAATCTTCCTTGTAAAAGATTTTTTTGTTATGTTATTTCTGATTCTTTTATTTCTTTTGATAATCAGTTTATTGTGAAATCTAAAAACACTTCATTGCCTAGGACTATAAGAGAACTAATCTTGAAAAATAATTCTTCTAATATTTGGTATTTTCTTATGTTATCAATTTTGGATGATTGTGTAAACATACTTTTACTAAATTGATTACAGTATTATTTATTGATCAAGGATATCATTCAACCATAGCAAATTTATTTTAAAAATAACAAATTTTTTCTATATTCAAACCCATGTTTGTGAATGATTTGTTTTTGCAATATATAAAATGGCTACTTGAATTTTAAGTATTTGAATCCTTGGTGATGCCACCTTGAAGTGTTTTCTCACTACCATGCATATACATGCTATAAAGATACAAATTTAGCATTTGACCAATAGTATTCTTTTTATAATGATCATCAATGTATTACTAAGTTCTACCTCTCTAACACTATTGTCATATATGCTAAATGCCAGACTTTTCTCATATCTATTATATCAAGATGGCACTGTGACCTTTTGATACTTGATTAAACTTATCAATAATACCATTTTATTATACATTACTTATGATAAATCCATATTTTTACATAAAAATTCTAAAATTAGTCATAATATAAAAATAAAATACTTATGTTTGTTATAATATATTATGATATAGGTTTATTTATTTATTTTTATATAAAGATTCTTGTATATTTAAAAAAATTAAATAATTTTTTTTATCATACCATGAATTATTTTTAAATATAATAATAAATATAAAATTAAAAATAATTATATAAATTTTAATAAAACATAAAATTTTGAACAAACAATATACGTTTGATGCTATTTAAATTTGGATTATATCAAAAAAAAATCTTATAAAAAAAATCTTATTTTAAAATATAAGATTTTATATTCTAAAAAAATTATATATATATATATATATATATATATTTGTGATGATATTTGTAAACAGCCTAATAAATATAACATCACATGAGGTGATATTAGGTGCCATACCACGTCATGCAAGGTGTAGTCCACGTGACTTTATTTAGTTTTGGGGTTTTATTCTTCTTTTTAGAGATATAAGAGAGAAGACTTCTTAGACTTGGCATTCTTGCCAAGTTGAGTCTTGTGAGTGTTTTGCAAAAGAGAGCTTGTTGTGAGGATTGTTGCTATGGCAGTTTGCCTTAAATAAAGCCTCTTGCTTTCTTCTTACACACTTGCAGTCTTGGATCCTCCTTTTGTGGAATAAGAGATAGCTCAACTAATAAAGATTCATACTTCTATCACTTACTCATATGAAGTAATTCATAACTTAAGAATATACTCCATTTTTTTTTTTTTTTTTTTTTTTTTAAAAACTTTTGTATTTTAAAATTACCTAAAAGAATGAAGAAGAAGTAGATAGGTGATTTGTGCTTTCAATTTGAAGTTTATGCAAAAAAAACTAAGTAAAAATTAGACTTTTGAGGTGAGAATTCTAATAGTAGGATTTTAATTTTCTTGTAGACTTTGGAATCTTTTCAAAACATAAATTTTATTTTTTTGGAAATTAAAGCTCTAATTTTTTAAATATTAAATAAAAAATCTTTCAAATTCAATTCTAGAGACAATTTAGTTTAGAATTGGATAAAAATAGAAACTATTTTATGTAAAATTTGCTAAGGAATTCAATGGTCTACTTGGTTTGAAATTATAAATTTGTTTTCAATCCTAGAATATGATTTTTAGAGGCTAAATTGTGGTTTTGAACACCAAATTTTAAAATTTTTACAAATTATAGTAGTAAGGAGGTAGGAAGTTACATTATGTTTGATAAATTCTACTATTAATCACAATTTGTGTGATTTGAAGCACCAACACCAAGGATTTGGTGGCACCTTGTTGCATTTGAATTTTGCTTATATGTTGTAGGAGAAGGAGATCTAATGTTGACTTTTTGAATTTTGTTTTGATACCTTTTTCTTATAGTGGACATTATTGTTGGAGGTTCCTAGTATTGCCTCACTTTGTGATATATAGAGACTATCTGTTATAGGCGTACTATAGGGGTGATGTTGGATTAATAGTCAATGATATCTTTTTGTGGGGTGGTTGTTGAACCTATACTAAACCAGAAGTGATGATTGATGAACTGTATAGCTTGGTGGTGATTGTAGGTGTATGTTGTCTTTAGCCTTTTGATAGTTGCAGATATCTAAGTAGTCACTTTTATGGTCCAGATTAGGATTCAATATTATCAATCTCCCTCACCAAACTATTTAGAAGGTATCGATACCAAAGACTTTAGATAAGTGGTGGATATCGACAAGGCTTTTCAGCCTATTTCAATGTTAGATACTACTAGTAGGCTTTGAATCTTGAGTGTGGATAAGTTTGATATTATAGAAGACAATTACTATGGTATAGTGCATGATCAATTATTGGATTAATTAAAGGATATTTTCCTACAAATTTCGAAATTAAGATTCTAGACCTGGTTGAATGAGAAATACAAGAAAAACCTTAGTTTTAATGATTGGTATGCGTTTGAGTTGCTACTACAATACCTCAAGCATGACGTTCTATAAATCTACAAGTAATGGACTAAGGAACATATTGAGGAATTGATCCACATAAAATATTATTAGATGGAACATGTAGAGTTTATTTTAGCACTTAAAGAGGATTTAGTTTCTACCATGGTTTTGCCTAATATTAACATAGAAGAACAACTCAAAGAAGGTGAAGGGGTTATATCAGCAAATTCAAGAAAAAAAACAATGGTCACTAATATGCACACAAAAGACAAATGTATCACCATACTTTTACAAATTGCACAAGCTACTTAGACGACCTTTAGTACTATGAGGCAGCCACCCCCTTTTAATCCCTTGTATTTGTTTGTTGTACATTTGGATATTGAGTATGGTGGTTTCTATTGGGATCAAATGTAGTAGATCCAAGACTTCAAATGGGAGAAATTTCTAAGACCATATACATACGCTTGGCTGACTTTGCTATAGAATCCAACATTGTTTTTACTAAGAGTTAGTTTATCAAGATTTTTCTTTTGAAAATTGACAAGCGATTACTTAATTTGGCCTCTCCATAGATTATCCTAGATTATGAGGATAAGACTACTTTGGCCTAAGCCTTTTCAATTGCGGAGAGGTGTGACAAGGCTCTTTGTCAAAATAATGCCATTGACATGGTGCCTTGGATGGCTAAGGCTTCAAAGGCTAAGAAGCCTCTATCTGTTTCTGGTAGTTTGATAGAGACCAAACTAGCTTGAGAGTTTTATTGATAGGATGTGGTGGGATTGGTCATACCAAATATTCAAAGGATTATTCTCAACGACAAAAAGCCAAAAAAATAAAGATGGCAAGGGTGAGACAAAGGTCCAAAAAAAAACACTTGAAGTGTGTTCATTATGGAGGGACTAACCATGATGACAATTATTGCTTCTAGCTACATGTACAATTATAGCCTTTGGATAATGTGACAACTAAGTCACAATGAGAGAAGACTCTTGAGGCTAAGATTGTAGAGCTTGAACAAAAATTCAAGACTTCTACATTTCTTGCCTAGATTTGTAAGTCAAATGCATTTTTTGAAGCCAATGCTAGCACCTTAATATCATATATGTACATATTTAGAGTTTTTGGAGAGATGGTAGTAATAGTGGCTACTTGTACTCCAACAACAAAGAAGTTTGTAGCTTCTATTATTACTAATGGTAGTAGAATTTCACAAGCTCGTTATAATGGCCCAATTGACCAAATTAGCTAAGCACAATTACTTTTATCATTTGGTTTAGCAAATATTGCTACTATAGTCAAGGCTCATAGTCCTTTATCTTTAATATGTAGAGATTCTACCTCGAAGGAGGTTATGTAATCCTTGGCTTATAAGGTTTTGTAGATGCCTATGTTTTTTGAAAGTGTAATGGTTGTACATTCTTATTTGGTTTTGATTGCATGTTTGATATTGGTTTTTGATATTCAATCTGTTGTAATGCACAATAGCTATTTATACAAGAATAAATATAAATTTTACTATATTAATATAATTTTAGTCTATAATTTAATATATAAATATTTCATAATAATATTTAAATAATTATAATCTAAAATTAAGATAAAATGATAAGAATAACAAAATTTAGCTATAAGATTATATATTATTAAAAATAATTAATACCTACTATTATATTTTTTTTTTGTAACTTAGTCAAATTATAATAAAATATTTTAGTTTTTTGTTTATCATTATATATTAAAGATGTAGAAAATATTCATACTCATGCTTTAAAAATAAACTAGTAAAAAATAATTGTTTGTAGCCATGAAGTAATGACAAATTATGCTATTATTAAATAAAATATAATTTTAAATTATAATATTTTATAGTATTTTATCAAGTATTTAGTTCAAATTGTATAAATAATAAAAATAAAATATAATGATGTACTATTGTAGATTTAAAATAATTAAATGATTTTTGTCATTAATTAGCATATAATTTAGTATTACAATACAATGATATTAATTGTAATAATTAATGCTTCATTTTTTCATTTGGGTGTGTACAAATAAAAGTAATAGTCTTTTCTAAAGATGCTTTAAGCATCTCCCAAGGGACAAATATAAATTGATCTTATAGAAAATGATTTCCTATACCACAAAATAAACATACAAATACTATTCTATTAAACCTATGTATGAATTTCTTGTTTAAATGGTAGTATTATATTGCACAAAAAAGTTCAATATTTAACCAAATGTGCATATATATATCTATATATATATATATATACATACATTAAATTTACTGAATCACTTACCTTGTCACACTAAAAGCATTATTAAAACTGTTGGCACCTATTGGAAGCAATGGGTACCAATTGAATTTATTCGATGATGCACTGAATTAATAACTTATCAGAAGAGGGATGAAATTCATGAGAACAAGTCTTCAAATACTAAATGAAAAAAATGACCAATACAGGACTACAATGTTCACATCTTTTGACCATGAGAAGGGGCTGCAAAGAATCACAACTTTGAAATACTAGGAACTAAGAGTATATGCCAACCCTGGTCACTAGAATCTTATGCAGGGAGAGAAGGCATCACCCCAATAATAATAATAATAATAATAAGAAGAAGAAGAATAATAACATAAGAAGAGTAAACATTCAGTCAAATATATATGTACAAAATCATATACAAATGTGAGGATATTGACTAGTACATGATGAGATTGACTGCCTTAACACCGCAAGAGCCGAAGAATGAGTTGCTGCTGTCTTTGAATCCTGAGCATATTCCAGGGCTGAGATCGAGAAAAGCCTGGAAACTGATCGCCGCTCCGCCTGGTTCGTGCAATTGCAAGGTCAAATGTGGTGATGACTTTGGGTGGATTTTGCTGAGGGTCTCCTCAAATAGTTGCTGTTAGATTCAGTCATGGACGATTCTGGACTGGCTGCTACTTGTAGACTAGTTTGCTAGATGCCACAGTCTACGGTGGGAAGCCGAGCTAGCTGAGGTGGAGTGTACGCATGAGGAATTGGGGCTTGCCTGGTGGAGGATTTGTGTGGACCGATGGATCCAGGGAAATGACGACGTCGATGTTGATTCCCCCCGAAGCTGCTGCTGCTATTGGTGCGATGAAGTGAAGTCGTGGCTGAAGATCATCTGTAGCTCTCCATCTCCTGTTCCAATGGCGCTACGTGCATTGTCCGTGCTGCACCACATGCACCATGCAAGTCTAGATTGTTAGACACCAGCCATGACATTGTTGAAGGCTCCTTCATCGATTCCTTGAAGCATGTAAAGCGTGCCAAGTTTCTCTCACAAAATGAGTTGGGGGGTTGTGTGAGTGAAACGGGATAATGGGTCAGGTTACCTTGCTTGTCCTGAAATTTCAGCTCGTGTAGCTCTTGAAGTATCGCACAGCAGCAACAACAGGCATGCGTCCAGTAGTCGCTACAACAGTCGCCCTGTACGAGTTCGCATCATAAGTACTCTGAAGATTGGGATTGCAACAAATGTGCATGAAATGGATTGCAGTGGAAGAACTGGCATTGAGTTTTTTTTATATATTTCTAGAAAAGGATCGTTAGTGGTCCATCAACTACATACGAATTCGATATGTGTCTGCTCGATTTAAAATGAGAAGCTTAAAGTTTTACAACGCTACAGAACTTACCGGGATATTGAAACGCTGCCGGACCTTTCGACGTATGCAACAAGTGTAGCAATAGCAGCCACCATAAAGAGAATGGAACGCCAGTAGATGACAAGCAGTGTCTTGAGCTGCGATCATTTACGAACCTACGTCAGCTTCTTTGCCCTCGGCATACAACAACGTTACAGACAGACGATACACATGTTATAATTTAAGCATACAGTCTCAAATGTGTAAAGATTAAAAAACCAGATATCCTGCCTCATCTAAGCCAAGAATATCAATGTCCCTTGGTCAACAAGGGAAGAGCAACGTACAGGTTTCGCCATCAGTAGCGGTTTCTGCAACGAGAGTAAATGTCTCGCAAGGGTAGCAAAACGTTTCCATACCTGTTCCAAACCATCCAAAACATGTACTTGTTTAACATAAAATGCGACAGCTCCAAATTGACTGATAAAAATTCATCATATTGTTTGATTCGTTTTACCTATACTGCAGTACATGAGAAACAATTAATGCATATGTTTTTTTGGGCGGAGAAAGTACATAAGCAGGGCTCAACGCAACAATCGCAAAGGCCATGGTGCCAGTCTTCTTCGATCTGGTAGTTGCTCCGGATGCTGCTACAGCGCGACGACGGGAATGAAGAATCCTTCCTTGCCGCTCCATCGTACATAAGCTTCTGTTCAGGAGGGTAGCCTGGCCTGCAAGAAAACCTCACCACGTTCCTTCTGAATGCAGTTTCACCTCTGGGTCACATCAATATCTATACCTCTCTTCTGTATCCATTCCAAAATACGTGCAGGTACACATTATAAAAAAACAAGGCTCCTTGATTCGCAAAAGACGCAAAAGATGATTAAAGTTCGTCACATACAACGAAGGTTTAGGATGTTTGATGTGACGCTGCGACGACTCTTTCTTCTGCGTTTCCGTGACAGAGCGAGACTTCTGCGGTCTCTCCTCTCGTTCCTCCTCGTCCTCCTCACGAATTTGCGCCATGGCTTCCCCCAGGATCACAGGGTCAGCCACAGTAGCTTCTGTGAAGTCGATTAGGTGTTTAATCACATTGCAGTCCTCTAATTCCTTGCAAGCCTGTACGTTGGCACACACTGATACATTACTCCAGTGCACAGCAAATACAAGACAGAAGTATTGAATCTCAAATGAATGGACACTGAGAGCAAGGTTTCGACGTCGATGCTCAACAAATTTAGGTTACTAACCTTCATATGATCCAGCTCTTTTCGTAGCTTAGCATTCTCTTCTCGCAAGGCGACGTCCAATGGCAATCCAGGGTAGCGGCGTGACAACTGTCTGGACAAACGGAGGGAGTCTCTCTTGGAGTGCTGGGGCTTCAAAAGTGTCTGATGCACCTTCACCTCCGAATCTTCCATCGTGTACGAGCGTTTGTCCTTCGAAATTGCTCGCAGACGCTCCTGTTTTTTTACATTACTGGTGAGCACCAAGGAATTAATGTAGAAATTGACGACAATGTCAATGCTCTATTGGGAATATTTCAACCTGCGCCTGGCAAGATTGATTGGTCGCAATGCTTGATTGTCACACATTTTGCACTCACTGAATTCTAAACCACAGCACCAGCGAGTCTCAACGGATTGGTCATATTTTCGTATTTATTCCAGGCTACGCTTTGGTCTACACCTATTACATGACATAAATATTCATGTGTGTACAAGCACTTGCTTCAAATGGACCGAAGAGGCACTTCGCAAAACGCACGGTGTGTTGAAGGTTGTGAACCAACTGAGCTTGAAAGATGTGTAAACATCCCAGCAACGAGGGTCGGATCAAAGCTGCGTAGGAAAAACAATTCTATGCGCATGTCCAAATTTCGCTTGCCCCACATTCAGATAGGGGACTGACAAAGCATTTGTGAAGTAAATAGCTGTGGTGATGGCGAAATGCACATACCCGACTGTTTTCAACGAGAGAGATGAGAGGGACCAGCTTGAGGTAGCGGTCGATTTCGTCCTGGTAATCTCGAAACTTGGAGACATATACCCACCCCATGGCTACGAGATACAAGTAGCTCTTGTCGCGGCAGCTCTCCACGAGGACCACCGCCTTGCGCAGGGCTTGCTCCAGATGATCCAGCGGCTCTCGGCATTCGGGGCGCCGATTGAGATCCGTAAGGTTCAGCTGCTCCAGCAAGTTGCTAATCAATTTCAGATGCTGCGCGAAATTCTGGCAGTTCTTCTTGTGCATGCGTGCATTATTTGCTGCTTTCACTATCATGGCAATCAGCTGCACTGCGTTGATACCAACCAGCTGGCCCACGTTGGCTACGTCGCCCATCGCCAGCTGTGGCAACCAGTTGAATAGAGCTGCCATTGTGAGACCCCCCCTCCCCTCCCCCCCAACGACCCCAACCCCACTACCAATTCAAGAATCTGACAACCTTCTGGTTGTCATACCATTTCGGTGATAGACATCTCCTGCTCCAAGAGCTTTGCAAAGGCGCCGCAAATCGTTTGACCATGCCATCGCCGTCTCCTGCATCACGACGAAGAATAACGCACATTCTTCATCTAACGGTCACAGGTGAAAGGACACAGACACTGCTCTTTAACCTCCTCTTGACGACATGAAAATCCTTTCAGACAACACTCTCTTCCCCCCATAGACCTAGATTTTTCTCTCTAAGCAACTGTAAATCACAATCATTCCACGATTCTCTTGAAGTCCAAGAAACAGCAAAAATGGTATGAGGAGTCTATTCCACCTCAGAAGCTGAGCTTGTTGGGATTCTCTCAAGCAACTTAGGTGTGACAACGGAGCACATCTTACAAACTGCATCTAACACCCACCGGCCATTGGGTGTTGATAAAGCGTAAGTGAATCCGACATGCTCTCTTTTTACACTATAAAACAGCGCGAGCCTACGCACTCCAGGAGCCTATCTCGTCCCTTGCCGTTCATAGGATCTATCTCAAGCCGATGTGCGTGCGAAATTAACTTCAATGTATCAAAGACATACCGACAACCGCGAAGTTCACAACGAAAAAGGGTCGATATTCACATAGTCTTGGCGTATCTAAAAGTCACGGACCAAGATGCCATAGCCTAAACTAGAGGCAGAGTAAGTAAACAAAATAAAAAGTTGCTCAATGCGACACAATCTAGAATGCCGAGGCAGCAACCGAGAACACCACAATGAGCCTTCGTACCGATCAAAGGTAGGTTGGACCCCCTCTCCGACTGGAATGGCTGGAATTCCCCGCCTCACCTCACCAACGACATGTCCCACCAGCAAATCTTCATCTCATCAACGCACAAAATTCACAGGGAAATCAAACGGGAGGAGAACTCATCAAGGAGGGAAGTGGAGGATCTCTGGCATGCTGCAGGTAATAATGGGAGGGCCGTCACACTGCACGAGGATGAGGAATCATTGACAAAACACCTTAAGGCCAATGATTTGAGAAAAAGGATAGGGTGGGGGGAAGAGAAACTGCTCCAAATCAACCGCTTTAGTAGACTGAAACCGCACTCGCCAGTAAACTCATACCGGAATCTGGTGCCACATCATTAACACGCTCACTAAAAAAGCATTAAAAAATAATAATAATTGTGGAATTTGCTAAGAGGGCAGCGTTGGTGGCACCTTCACAACGCCATGCAGCCTTCCGTTTGGCCTTATATGACCACACTAGAGTAGTCTACAATGGATGTGGAGCCCCTAGCGACCCGGCACAGGCCCCGGGAGAATTGAGCTTGAGACCTTCCTCTTGTCTGCGCATGTCTAGAGTTAGAAATTCAGACAAGGACTAACGCGTCACCATGGATTCAGGCAGACGAGCCTGTCTGCTCCCTGGTCTCTTCCCATTCCCTCCCCCCCTCCAAAACCTGCTCCCTTCAAGTAACAACAAAGCGAAGGAATAAAGTCCATTATGTATGCTCGTTTTTGACAGCACCGGACGAGGAAACTTGTCGTTCGTTTGGCGCAGCTCTCGCTCCACCCAGTTGAAATTACGGCGATGGGCTAGAGAATGGCGAATGCCTGAGAGATAGGTGCGCAACAGTGGTAACGGCAGTGCTATGAAAGGAGCTTCCCAGCCACTGCGTTGCAGTCTGACAGGCTCTGAAGCACCAGGTGGTCCCGTTCCAGCAACCATCATCCCTTGTAGATGGTAGACTGTAGCTCCGAAAGCTGCTCCAGCTCCCATCCCCAATTTCACTGACCTTGACGACGACGACGACGACCACGGGCTCCTTAATCTTGTGGACCGGCAGTAAACGATCTTGTGGGTGATGGCGCGTCTGCGCTGGGTCCAGACTGGAACTAACACTGTCCACGTGGACACTTCCTAGGAAAACTGCAAATAAAACTAATAAGGTGAGGAACACGTTGTTTCATTATATGTAAATTAAAAAGGGTTGGAGTGGGTGGTTGGGTACATAATGTTAGTGTAAAAAAGAAGGGGATACTTTTGTGTGCCTATGTATATGCATACCAAAATTGGAGTATATTTTGAAGGCTGTGAAATTATGTTGAGGCTTATTCCTGTCCTATAATGCAAAACCATTTCTGTATTGTATTATTTCTTTGAACAATCTGGTATTCTTCTTTGTGCTCTTTTCTTTGATTGGTGTTATGGTATATCTAATTTTTTTAGAAAATTTTATTATTAGTGTATTACCAATTGATGAAATTTATTTTATCACTACATCATTTTGTATAATTTATAAGAGCAGTGCAGCATTCATATTTATGTTTATATTTTTTTCTTGAAAATTTTAATGGAGAAAGTTCTAAGGATTTTTAAATGTAACTTGGGGTTGTTACACGTACAAAAAAAAAAAAAAAAAAAAATATTTAATTATTTAATGTGAATATAGTACTAAGGGTTCTTATTGAATTTTTTAAATAATATCATTTTTAATTATCACCATCAAAACCGTTGTGCAAGTCCTTTCGAAACCAGAAAACTAATTTCTTCTTTAATGATTAGTGACACCAATCTTTCTTATTATTGTTTAACCACGACATTATTGCAAAATGAATTCTAAAATATTATAAAGTATGAAATTTGATTTAAAACTTTTAAAAGAGATCAGATCCATGAACCAGACATATTTAACTTGAAGGCACAGTTGCAAAACCCCAGATTAAATTGTTTATTCTATATTTAGTTAAATTATTGATTACTTTTGCATATACTGCATTTTATTTATTCATTTTGAATCAATAACCAACCATTCTTTTAGTAATGCATAAAACATAAAAATGTAAACAATATTTTATTGTAGCAAATTTAGAACATTCAAGGTGATTGTTGAGTATTTTTACCTTTGCTATTGTGTTTACATCATCTTTTAAACAACTAAATGATTCCAGTGTGTGTTGTCATCTTTGAAAGAACTTCTTTTTTTTTTTTTTGACAACATTTATAGGATACTATGTTTTTTTTAAAACTATAGAATATAATATTCTATTACTCGAATTAAAATAAGTGCCATAATTTAATAGAAAATAAAACAAAACATGGAAGGGGAGATCCACCTCAGCACACTTCTTGTTCCAGCGCATCTGAGTGTGAAAAGGAAACTACGTTCTCTGGACAGAATATCTCCAAGTCATCATCTGCCAGTGATTGGCAAAACTGTTGAGGTTTGCCTTACTTTACACGTACGTTACAAACTTCCATGTCTTATGAACATATTTAGAAATTGATCAGTGAATTAGGATAAGATGTCTTAAATACTACATACGTACATGTGTGACTACATCTGTGTATTTGATTGAGTAATTTCGAAAACTAATTCATTCTACATGAAGTTTTAAGTTTGAATCATGTCACACAAAAATCAGCCATTGTGAGTTTGTCATCATGGAAAAAACTGAACAAAAAAAACAGTTTGAATATATCTTGGAATATCTCTTCTGCTGTTATTGACACAAATATTAGTAGTCTAAAGTTTATTGCATATAACTTCTTATTCTTGTTTATGGCTCAGTATCAAATTATTCATGTAACACACATTTTACACCACTTTTCCATGAGAAATAAATCCTTTGGATTTGCAGGATTTATATAGTGGTTAAAGCAAGGTAGCTCTTCACATATATACACATCGAACAGAAGAATCAGCATACTTGCTTTTGGAAAACCCAACCATGACAAACGTTGATAATGTTCTTGTCCTTGAAGTGAAAATGTCGCTTGATTTGGAAAAGGAAATGTCCGTCATCTTTAAAGGATTCTTCAGCCAGACAGACAGACAACTGCAACTAGGCTCATAGCCAATTTTTAGTCTAACTTTTCTCACCCACACAATATGTGAAGCCTCTATATTCCATGCCCTACTCCAACTGATTTGAACCTCCAGGTATGAATGGACCTCCGACTGGTGAGGTGGCCCGAAGCACTTCAATGTGTATATATATATATATATATATAGATGACTTTGCGGGCATCTCTCCTGGAGACGTGGCTGTTCTCTGTGAATGGTGGATCTGGTCCCTAAACCTCCATTACCTGCAGGCTTCCAGCTTCCATAGTTCTGCACTGGAAGACCTAGCCTCAGAAACTTGCCTAGAAACGGATAAAACAAACAAACAAACAAACACACAGCGTGGGTGCACATTAGCAAAAGCATTTTTGCTGGGTACCCACAAGCTTGTCCAGTAAAGCACTAAAAGATGCTTGTGACTAAAGAGAGGTTGAGGTGACTAAAGCGAAGGGTTATGCGCAAGTGTCCACATTTCGATACAGTTGTATGAGCAGCAGCAGCAACAACAGGAAACAAAAGAGATAGAAATTGAAAAAGAGAGGAGCAAGTGGAACCGGCTGCTGAAGCAAGCTATCTCGTAGGAACTGACACATGGAAGGCTCTTACATGAATGGTTAAGGCACCACAGTGCCATGGAATGAGTCGAAAGACGGCTTCCTGCATGTTCTGAAGACATACGCCCAATGTAGACCCCACAACTAGATTTGAGTTCTCATGTAATAAGGGCCATGTTTGGGACGATAATGGCCCTCTTCGCTAAGCACAACTTTATTGCAGATAAGAACAGAACGACAACCTTTGTAGAAAACACCCGAGCAGACGGCACAAGAGACTGAGACATGAATGACATTACTAAAGAGTTCCAACTTATGCACAACAGATGCACTAAGGAGATGCACGAGCATATGCTTGAGAATTACTCTTTTGAGGATCCAAGCAGTTGCACCAAGGAGCAACTGGCTTGGCGGTAAATGTACAATCTTGAAGTCTAATATGCTACACCAAAACTAAGACAAAACTTGCAGACAAGAGGCACTATGTGACCTAGCTCAAGCAAAAAAATTCCGAGAAGTGGCTCAAGCCATACAAAGTATACGAAGAAACCACTAGGAAGTAGTTGAGAATGGTGCCACAAGGCAAAAAACCCACAAAGGAGTCAAATGAAATATCCATTTTTTCATCAGATTGAATCACGCAACCGTGAAGCTGTTCTCTTTAAGACCCTTTTTATTGCATTCGGCTGCGTGACAGAAACACCTCTCCTGTTTCTTGGTCTTCTTGGACCAATCGGGTTTTCAACCGAAGATGCTTTTCAAACTTGTGGCCCCTGCCACCTTTTCTCTGGTCTTCCTTTAAAACAACCTCAGGTTTACTGGGTTCCAACTTCGACTTTTCTTTGCGTTCTTTCTTGTCTGAAGATTTTCTGGCACTTCCAACTAGATGAGCAGATTGGTTCACCGAAGTAACACTCTCTTCAGCTATGTACAAAACATTATGATTGATCAACGATTCGTTGCCTCCTCCACTATCATTTTGCACGAGTGTCATGCCATCAGCAGCGCAATCTGCAACCACTGGCTGTGGAGAATTATGAGGTCGCCCCAGAGCCTGAGCAAACATTCTGCCAGCTGCTGCTCCTGCCCGATCCTTACGAAAGGGCCTGGTTGGCGTTACTCGTGAAGTCCTGCCGGGGTGTTAAAGTGTTAAAAATTTCACAGAACCAGAATCTTCCCATGCGACCATCAACTGATGTCAAAAAGTAACACTACGAAATCGTGGAACTTGAAACAAGGTCCGCGAATATCTGAATCACTCACGAATACTGTCCCACATTCAGAACAGAGAAGCGCATTCGAAACAGTACAACACCGCAATTAGATTTTAATAATAGACTACAGTCGGAGCTCGGTATTTATTTTAATAAAATTAAAATAGAATGAAAAATGAGAAATGAAAAGATCACATACTGATGATTCGCCCCACTAGAATCGACATCCTTCGCTGCAATACTCCTTAATCGCAAAGTCTGATCAGTGTCCGAAGCTTTCAGGTCATCCGGAGGTGTTCCAGTTGCACAAGATGCTACGTCCGCTGGTGCATTAGTGTACCTAAGGGCCGCCTCAACACTGATAGTTGCGTTCTGGTTTATTGCATTTCTTCTCTCCGGACCTCGCGAAGATGGACTTGACACAGGAAATCCTAGAGCTTGTGTCAACATTCGTCTAGCTGCTTTCGCAGGGGTGTGGCTTGGAGACTCCTTTAGAGCCAATACAGGTAAATCTTCCAAGGCTGAACCCTGAACCGTAGAAAAACATACGTATA
Organism: Physcomitrellopsis africana; assembly: GCA_036785485.1. Lineage (NCBI taxonomy): Eukaryota > Viridiplantae > Streptophyta > Bryopsida > Funariales > Funariaceae > Physcomitrellopsis > Physcomitrellopsis africana. The sequence goes on along the minus strand of JAWRVF010000725.1, from coordinate 33,416 downwards.
AGAAATAACAAATTCATCAAAATAGTAATAATAAAAATTATTATTATTATCACTATTGCGTGTACACGCGTGGACAAAATATTGGAAGCAAAGACCTCAAAGTATACCAGAATTAAGACGCGAAAGAAGAAATGAGGGAGACAGGCGCGAATGAGAGCACAACAATACCGCGTCATTTGGTGACACGTCGGATGACAAGACTTGAGGCTTTCCCAAAGCATGAGCTATCATTCGACGAGCCACTACTGGTACCGGTCTAGCTCGTTGTGGTTCTCTTTGGTCCAATAAACTATCCGCAGAACGCGGGACATCCGAAAATATTCGTTCCCTAGCAGCCTGGTAAGCCGCTTCTCGCTCTTCCAAAGACAAAGCAGGCGATTGCAAAGAAGACTGGTTTGTTTGGTCGCCTGCAGGTCACATTGAGATTGTAGATTAGTGACGAAAAGACGCACCTGGTGTCAATACAAATTCTCTTCAGTAGATATATGCCTGATAATAAATTTTGTAACATCAATGCCAATCAAAGGCATCCCCAGAAGTACGGTCTATACTCATCGTTCACATCCGCCATGCAAAATTTTAAAAGAAACTCATCGTTCCTCCAGCGATTCAGAGAAATTACGGACCTGTTTCGCTAGGAGCACGAAGTAGAAGTTGACGATTCGACGGTGCATGCACTTCTCCATAGCTGCTCTCCAAAACATCAGTTATAAGCATCAAAGGTCTGCCAAGCCCCACCCAAGAACAATGGTAAGAAATAAATGCACATCATATACATTACAATAATCTTCAGCGACCTCTGCCAAGACAAATGTTGCGCTAACTTCAACAACGAAGAGAGGCAATATTGTACAATGAGAACACATCAAAAACCCAGTACAAGTGAGCAGATAAAACTACGCTTCCAATCAGCCCAATGAGTGAGGTACATTAACATCCACTTGCAATATAACCACGTAAGATAATAACTTCACAAAACAGTCCAAAGGGGGGGTGATAAAGAATACGCACATCTTTGACTCTTCACATTTTTCAATAATAATACGCCGATTCTCTCCTTCACCTACAGATTCATGTACTAATCTGCAAAATCACATAAGACCAGGGTTTATAAAAATTTAACATCAACGGTCCACCATCCATCCTTGTATCCCCTGATTATAATGAGTAAACAACATCCAATGCATAAAACACGCATGAAAGATCCATACTCTTTTATGTTCAAGCTGTCAAAACTTCTCCAAATCACCCAATGAAATCATATCATAACAAGCAACATTGGCCATCTGAGCCCTTGACAAAGAAAGCGCACAAACTTTCGATGAAAACACAAGCTTAAAAATAAGCCTTGAGGGATATCGTCCAAGACTGCACTAAATTCCTGATAGGGGATTTATGATTTCTGTTCGGCAAAAATTCTGTAATGCTTAACCAACATGAACCAGAAACAGACCCGAAGCAATCAGCCAGACGGTGTAGAAGCATGCGTTGATAAGAGAGCATCGGGTCCAGCTCCAAACTCGCTCCTCCTCTGTACCATCATCGCAGCAGCTTGCCTTAGAATCCTCCACACAACTGGATTTGTACAGTCTCTCAAATCATTGTACCTGAACACAAAATGCCCTCCACCTTCACCCAAACTTTTCACCTCTTTCCAGACACCACAATATCCGTAAACTCCTGAGGGGCTCTCCAGACACAACCATATCCGTTTACCGTACGCATACAATCGCCCACTATCGTACACACAAGTGAATGAGGATTGAAAGTAGTTTGATGCTGAAATGACTCACCCATAATCGGGTTGTAAGAACTCCACAAAAAGCTCCTCAGCTGAAAGCACCAAGTGTTTGGTGTACAGATTATCCTTCACCAACCACGCAAGCTCCTCAATCTGTCCGCAAAACCAATAACGGTTTCAGTGATCACCTGGTGCAGAAGCCTATCGATTGAACAAATCCAAGTAGACCGCGAAGTGGAACTTCAGGTTTTGCTATATTATTCGCATGAACTACAGCACTCACAATCACTTTCTACAGGCGACACTGTAATTTTCTAATAAGACGCCCAATCCCTGCTTGAGGTCAGACGGAAGACTGAACTACAATGCTGAAGAACCACTGAGCCAGCAAACACACTACTCTAGTAATTTCGCTACTTTAACTACACGAGCAATCGTCTAAAACAACTCGAGCTTCACAACTGTTGGTAGTCTGGGAGTAAGTCAATAAGTACTACCCACTGTTGCCATTTTTGGGGAAAATTTGAATACTACCAAATCTCTCGCACTGACAACATCTAGCATTGCTTGTTCTGCTTATTAAGTCAAATGGTGGATACATTCCAATAACTGATTCTTGTTTAATTAAAGATGAAATTATAACGCCACTCACTGATGGGCAGGATAATGAAAACGCTAGGTCAGTGCAAAACTTTGACGAAAAAGACGAGATTACTGTAATTTACACCACCCTGGAGACAACAAGAAATTCTTGTGGATGCTTATCGAGGAGAGAAGATGTAAGAAGACACGCTTAGCCCCTTAAACTTCTGAAATATTATCCTACACAAGACCCATCCTTGGAAATCTTACGCCTCTGTACAAATCAGACAGAATTCAGCGACAACCCTAGGTCAGGACAAACCAAAAGCACGTTAACTTCACTTACACAACACAAAAAGACAAAGACGTCATGATTTCAAAACAATTTGCCACCACGCAGGAACGCGATATACGCACCTGACTTGATTCCCTCTCGACCCGCATAATGCCCGGCAGAATTCTCCACCCCAAACCCTAATTTCCCCTCGCCGCACCAAGCCCACAATCCTCTCCCCTTCTCCACAAAGAGGACCAATTGCACCTGTCTCTCAAGCGGCTCCTAACCCAGAAGTACCACGACGTCGTCCAGACTCAGCGTCCCCTGCCTGCCACTACAAAACCCGGAGCCGAGTTGCTTCGAGCGCAGAGCGTATCCAGGCTCAATTGGGCATGAAAGGGATGACAAGTAGGGGTGACCCAAGGGTGCGGGGCAGAAGAAATGCCCCGTTGGCAGTGCCTGAGGGCGATCGAGGTACAAGGCATTCCCGCAACGACGACGACAAGGGGAATGGACGCGGCGCAACTGAATTCGTAACCCAAAAGCAGGCGCTATGCCATCGTCTCCAATTCTCCCTTCACTCCATGTGGTGTTGCTTGCGGAAAACCTGGTGCATTGAGTCTCACTCTTTCCCTTCCCCCTGCCTTCTCCTTCTTCTTCTTCTTCGATGGCGATGGCGATGGCGATGGCGACGTCTGCGCTTGTCGTTCGCGGCACCTTCAGCTTTGCTTGCTTGCTTGCTTGTTTTCGTTCGCGGCTCCTTGTTTTCCTTGCTTTGGACTGGAGCGAGAGTAAGAGAGAGATGGTAACAGTACACTGTCCGAGCTACACTAATTTAGTATAAATAATTATATTTCCTTGTAGGCTTGTGTAGTGGCTCTCATTTTCTAATTCCAAACCACCCTCCACAATCCCCCCTTCCACACGCTCCCTCATTCTCCCGGTTTCTTCATCCCCTCTTGTGCACTGTGGGCACTGGGAATTATGTCTGGGGTTAAGAAACGAGATAACATATTTGCATGATTTGGTCAACTAGTTGGTATTTTCTGTAGAAACGTGTGTGCGTATGATGTAATATATTCTGGTTTTTGTGGGTCTGATGGTTCTAGAAGTTAAATGGTGTAGGAACTTTTTTGTGATGTGAAAGTGGTGAAATGTTATTGGATGTTGATGTGATTTGAATTGAAATGCTTTGTGCAAAGCCATTGAGTATGTGTCAAAATAAATTTGGGTGAACAAATTTAAATTTAAAACAATAAATTACCCAGGTGTTATTCTTTATGTTAAATTATGTTTATATGTATATGAATTATAGTACAATATTTTAATAATAATAACAACTATTGAACTAAAAAATAATATATAAATAAAATGGTATTTTAATTTATGAATTATATGGCTAATTTCGTGTTTAAATTCTAATAAAAAATTTATCATAAGTTTAATAATAGAAAATTTTAATAAACTTAAAATCTAAAAAAATCAAAATTATTGTAATATCATGATCAACTTTGTTTTTATGTAGGTTGTATGACAAAATTATTTTTTATATTTTATATATTTTAAGCAAGTTTGTCATACAACCTATATAAATATATTTTATAGTATTTTTTCATAAAATTATATAAATATATTTTATATAATTTTATAAATTATTTTATATTTTTATATTTTTATATTTTATATTTTTAATATTTTTATATTTTTATATTATATATTATATATTATATATTTTTATATAATATAATATAAAATATAAAATATATAAAATGTATAAAATATATAAAATGTATAAAATATATAAAATATATAAAATATAATATAAAATACATAACCTGCTAAATAAATATTTATTTTTAATATTTAATATTTTTATATAATTAAAAATATTTATAATTTTAAATATTTTATAAAATTTTATAAATATATTTTATAGTATTTTATGTAGGTTGTATGACAAAGTTTTTAAGCAAGTTTAAAAAGTATTTGACCACACACTTCAATTTTCTTTAACAATTATGGTTTCAACCTAATAAAATTTTAAATCAATTAGAAATTATCAAAACGAAAATAATAATATTAATAACATAAACATTTATTTTCTTCAATTTTCAAAATTAATGCAGAAAATTAATTTTAGTAAATAATTAGCACCAAAAGTGTATACTAAATGAAACATATGTTATCAAATCAACATATATTAGTAAAATTAAATAATGAACCAAACCTAAAGTTATAACTGTAGTAATGGTAGAACTGAAATTTATTCATTTATTCGATTGCATATGAAAAGAAGGGTTTCAACCAACAAACAAAGGACACAAAAAAGTCTTGTAGTTGGTCAAAATTACATTTCATTCTCAGTAGAACATTAACTAAAATCCACAAACATTCATGAGAATATTCACGAGAAATATTCTCTAGAGCCAGAAATGGTTTCGAAATTCAAAGCAAGGCGGTAGCTGGAATTCATGAGAACTATTTCTGTACTCGACAACGCAAATTCTCACTAACATATGTATATAGTAAACAATCTGTCCGAGAGTTTGTATACCAACACATTTCATGAACAGGTGGTGGGAAGCGGTCGGAATCGGTGACTGTCGGTGAAACGGAGAAAGACACGCAGCTGTGCAGCATCATCACTCAAGACGGCATCAAAATGCGAATCGAAAATACCGCAGCGGGAGAGAAAGAGCAGGACGATGGTAGTCAAGCAGGCAAGAGATGAAGAAAGAACTGATCACCTTAAAACAACGGTGCTACGAGCTGGGGTATCGGGCAAGTGGTGGACAATAACAAGGCTTTGAGTGAGTGATAGAATCCACATTCGATGGCTTGTACGCTGAATACCGTTTATGTACAAAACAATCCCTCACGTACGATAGAATCTACATTACAGCGTACACTCAGCCAGGCGCGCGGATCGAACAGCATCGACCCGCTGCAGGTATCTTATCTCTCAGATCTGCACTCAAAATCGTCGGCCGAAAACTTGCGTCACGCCTCCTTCCGCCCTCCGTAGTCAAGTCTGAGTGATTGTGCCATTCATCTTATGGTTTTCCCATCTCAGTGGGGGCCCATCGCATGTGACCACCCTCCCCTTGGATCTAGAAACGAGCTTCGTGTTGAATGCAACGTTGCTACCCTCCATTTTCTAGACGGGGGAATAGGCTTCAGCGTTATACATTCAAAACGTGGAACTCCTTGCTGACATCCAAAAGCATGGTGACACGATGTTTCAGCCATTGACATCTCCAAGACCGGAAAAGTGGTTTCTAGTCTCGGGGTCCCAATCTTCACAGCATGTCGCTGTCGCAGGACATGCGGTTCACGGCCGCGATGTCGCGGAACGAGCCGTCGCAGGACAGCTTCTCCCGCGCAAATGTCCTCCAGATGGATTTCGAGCGGGGCGCGCAGGGCACGGAGTCGGTGTCGCTCGCGCCCGAGTGCGAACCCGTGGATGCCTCGGACTGGGAGCAGCTGCCGCCGGTAGAGTCCCTGGAGGAGACTGGGCACGAGGACAGTTCGCTGTCGCTGGGGCTGGCCATTCCTCCTCGGAGGAATCTGTCCCGAGGGGAGGCGTTGCTTTTGCTCCCCTTGTAGGTCCAGTCGCTTTCTTCCGGTGGATTCAGGATACGGAGAACCTGGCAAGGGGGGAAGATTTCCCAGTTTAGTAAACATTCTCTACGATCCATTTCCTTGGGATCATGATCTGATTTGCAACAAACCGCCATAGAGTCATCGGGTGTAAATCAGCATCTGATTTAGGTCTAATGTAGGAAATTCGCTGAAGCTTAGAGCAGGAGCGAATTCGTTTGGAGACATCGAAAACTAAGAAAAGTGGGAGGAAGGGAGCATACGGACCTGTATCATTCGTGGACGCATCAACGGATCTTTCTTAATGCATTGATTGGCTGCATGCATCATGCAATGCATTTCATATTCGTCGAAATTGTTTCTCAAGCGAGGATCCACAAGTTGGGACTGGTTGTAGGATTCCAGCAAGGGCCGGGCCTAAAAGAAAGACAGTTAGCAACCTTTAGAATCCGACATATTGCGATTTTACATGTTCATAAGAGTGTGTGAGACTTAAATATTTAACAATAAGCAGATAGATTGATCGATCATGTCGCCAAATGCTCACCCATTCCGTCAAGAACATTTGGTCTCGTGGTCGCGAGTTGTCGATGGCTTTGCGACCCGAAATGAGCTCCAGTAACACAACACCGAACGCGTAGACATCTGCTTTATCGGTAATCTTGCCGGTCTCAGCATACTCTGGAGCCAAGTACCCAGCGGTGCCTAGCACCCGGGTTTCCTCCGCCTCGTCTCCACTAGGTTGGCGTCGTGCCAGACCAAAATCTCCAACCATTGGAGTGAAATCGTGCGTGAGGAGGATGTTGTTTGGCCGCATGTCACGATGGATGATGCATCCGACGCGGCACTCCTCGTGCAAGTACCGTAGCGCACTAGCTGCTCCCAGAGCGATCTTGAGCCTATGTTTCCACTGCAGGTCCGGCTTGCTCTTCGGGGAAAGATGTCTGTCCAAGGAGCCATTGCAGATATACTCATACACAAGCAGGCGGAGTTTGTTTTCCACGCAGTAACCAATAAGCGTCACAAGGTTTCTGTGCTGTGCACAAATGAGAGCTTCAATCTCTGCGGCAAACTGCTCGTCAGACAGCGAGGTCGCCAGTTTATGCTGCTTCACAGCCACTAGTTGCCCGCCCTTCAACCTCCCTTTGTACACCGAGCCGTACACACCTTCGGCTAGATAATGCTCTCCACTGAAATTGTTCGTGGCTTTCTGCAGCTCCACAAAGGAAAATCTCTTCACCTTACCAAAATCAGGGGATTTCTGCCCACACAATGAGCACAAGGGAGGCGCCCCAGGACTCTGTATCCTGCTTCCCACAGCCTCTCGGACGCTGGACGAGCGCCATAGTTCTGGTTGATCCTTCCTCTCCACTGGTGTAGGCTCCTCAGTCATTCCTGGAGCTTGCACTACTGTATTACCAACTCCAAGCAATTCTAGACCCCAGTTTGCATCTGCTACTCGCCTTGGCTGTACAGAAATCGGCATAGGACCGCCGCGGCTCTTATCTGAGAGTCTCATTTTCGAAGTTATAGACCGTAATTCAGCTACAGCACTCTCTGGTCCTGTGCGCTCCAATGCGGCGGCTTCACTAGGGTGTTGTAAGAAGTTGAAATGTCTGTCATGAGAGCTTTTGGAAGTAAGATACCTCGATGACGACACTGACATCCGATCCGGCTTAGGCTTGTGCGTGGACATCGGCGGTAGGGCGTTGCCCATTCCTTGATAACACAAATTTGACATGTACCCTGTGAGAAATTCTGTAACTGCAGGAGTCTGCGGTGGAGAAGTGGGATCCCCCACCGAGTTCCCAGGATATCCTATGGCCACGTGACCTGCAGGGAAATAATAAAACCATGAGGCGCACAAAAAACCAGTACTGAATCCAAGCCATCAACAGGAGATACTTTCTTGATTTGAGTTTAAAAAAATTCGAGATTGAAACTCACCAAGTTCCGAATTTCTAGAATGCAAAGCTGGATCGATTGCATAACTCGAGTGTGCCAGCCATTGTCGTGGAGCCAACTCCCGCGTGGCGCCAGCCATGTTGAAACCTGGTTGCGGACCGTCGGAGAATCCACCACGCAATGCTGTGGCCGCGGATGTTAGGCCCGTATCGTAAGGATTATAGTCACCCGGGCGGCGCTTCATGTCAGCCATGAAGCCGCTGGAAGGCAATGGCGGCCCTCGTGACTGATGCTGCTCTGAAATGCTTCGCGGCTGCGGCATTGTGATAGTGGAAGAGTCTTGCAATGCCGGCATCTGAGGTCGATCAAGCGCTATTTTTGACACCGCAGGTGCCTGGACGGTCTCCACAGGTTCCTCAGTTTCAGGCACACCATGACGGAGATGCTCAAAATTCACGACTGTCTTCACGCGTGTCACGTAGCAAGATAGACTCTTGATGTAGAATTTCTTATCCTTCTTGATATGCCTGAACATCCTCATCAGCAAAATTCATGTACAGTAACCGAGAATCTTGAACCTCACAATGATAGTTACAAAACTGATAGGTGAAAGGAAACAGAGTGCAAACAGTCATGCATACCTATCAATAACGACATATCGCGCTTTGAGTCTTTTCGCTTCTTCCACAACCAGATTTTTTGAATGAACATGAGCCCGCACTTCAATTTCCAACTTAGCCTACAAAAATGTCCCATCAGTTCCCCGTTTTGATCATGAGCTTTTGTGACAAGACAACATGATACTACTGGAATCCAATACTCTTAGTGTCTTGAGTTTGTAACGAGCAGGAGAGTAGTGAATCTAGAGAGGAACGTATTGAGAGTGCAGTTAATGTCTCTCTGATTAGGAGGTTACTTCATACATTAAATATTCCTCGGAACAGAAGGCACTGGACTTTACATACAGGTAAACCACCACAGTGAGGTGGATCGTGCCAGTGAACTACCTTTTCAATCAAGTCGCGACATACGCACTCAAACTGAAAATGAGAGAGAGAGTTAGAGAGAGAAATTAGTGCTTACCCCTAATTTCTCAACTCTTTCGTAGATGTGTGGAATGTTCTCAAAAATAGCCAAATGTATTGCAATTTCGTTTTCCAAAACTTTGCGATTCGCTCCATTCCAGCTCTTCTCGTCGGCGCGAGATTTATACCCCACTGCGAAACGACATCTCAATGCCATCAGTCCAGGCACAACCAAACCAAAAATCTCAAAATCCACAGACAATCATAGAGATTAGGAATCCAATCTGAGCATGAATTGACCGACTTACTTGGATTGAGAATGTGATGCAAAACCCCGAGCAGCTTCACCGAGTCTCCCTTCTGTACAACATGGGTGAGCGCCCAGTCGAGAGCATGAGTCGAGACCTCCTTGTTGGCGTCCACTATAACGAGCACCGGATTCGAGGCCATAGCCGCATGTTCCTGTGCATTCTTAAAAGCGTCGTCGGCTACCGACACATGAGATTGCGCCTCCGACCTTGCTTCACAATAATTTTCATTTTCCTCTCTCATCATGGTACCTCCTCCGCCAGACTTCATCGGAAAGCGGTACAAGTATGAGATGAGGAAGGAGAAGTTACAGAAACTGCTTCAACGGAAACAGAATCCCCACTGAGCCATGTACGAGAGGGTGCCTTGAAAATGGACAGCAAGGGCGCAGCACGGGGCTGATTGGATCCCCTGATGAGAATGTAGCCGGCACCTGGAAACGGAAATGCCGTCTCCGTAACATACCATCACTCATAAGATATCTATGTAGGCACTGGCCTTAACTTCGCCAGGTCTGTCTGGGGCTGTGGAGAAGATTACAATATATCTAATCATTTACAGACATGTACAAAAACAGCATTCACCCAAATAGAACCTGATTTACATACTAATCCGGAGATTTCAATCCCCTGTTGCTCCTGCTAGAGGTAAGCACAAGCTTAATCCGTGAAGGCCCGTACACCTGCTATATCCAGCCCTTCATCCGGCGAATCTCTCCGCTGCCTTCGATTGCAGATCCTTCAGGCATCGGGACTGGCGATGCGCAACCCCAGAATGAGGAAAACAAGGAGACATGCTGCCGCATCCAATTCACACTATTCTAAAACCCCCAACACCTCGTACCATGAAATGATTAGTCGAATCCAGTGATCTCACATGAAAGCATCGATCCAGAACGCTGTACATACATTACGCTCCCCTCTGTCTTCCCGAACACTTAACTACATAAACCCTAAGATTTGAAACCAATAGCGATGTCGAACCGCAGCGAAATTCAGGGTTGATGGAGACACTTCGAAGCGACAGACCAGCCAGCTCAAGATAGGAGACAGGGGTAGTGGAGGAATGAAAACGAGAAGTTGGCTAGTTTCCAGCTGCAACTAGAGATTTCGATCCTGTTCAGAGTGCGAAGGAACGCCCCACGGGCAGTCGCGGCTGGTGTCACCCAGTTGGTGATGCGGCGTGCAGGAGAAAGCTAACGAGAAAGAGAGAGAGGGAGAGAGTGAGAGAGATGAGGCTTCCACTACTTCCAGTCACATTCGTCATCTAGACAACCCCATGAACAAGGTCCCGTTAGAAACTCTTGTCCCCGTCGGACTGCATAGCATACGAGACACTAGTGCCGAAGCATACGAGACCATACGAGACATGGTGCGGACACTAGCGCTGAAGAAAAGATTTTCGTGGCCATGCCGGTGCCTGGAATTGGAAACCAACTTGCGACAGCGCCACTGGAATATGCTTATGCGGAACGGAATGATGCCGGACCATCCCGCTTTGACAAAATCGTCATCGAAGAATGGTGAGGTGAGGTGCGGATGCAGCACTCCGATCCGTACCAGCTTCTCCGCTCTTGCCCCTCACGGCCCCGCTTCTCTCGTCCAACGTCGATCGTCTAGCGCCCACAGTCCATCGTCAGCGTGGCCGCGTTTGGAGGTTCTACGACCGTAGATAGACTGGCCGTGTGTTGTTGTCCATAACGCACGATGATCCATTCTCGATGCTTTTGGCGGAGACTTCTCTCCTTATCTCTTTATCAACGTTTTAAATGATTTCACGCTTCATTGCGCTTTTGTGGACTCTCATCCTATTGGATTCATCTTTGTGGTTGGATGGGTCGATATTGTAGAATTTCCAAAATAATAAATAAATGAAACTTTTTGTTGCTTTGAATATTCTTGTATCCAATTTCTAACAAATGTTCATTTTTATTCTTTTTTTTATTGTTTAACTATTGAGTTTCAAACTATTGTATGTAACTCATGGGGTTTATTTTTTATTTTTTATTTTTTGGTGTGGATTTTTATTGAAATGGCATTCTTTGGTTCATTGTGATAGATAACTGGTTTGTCCTGAAATTTAAACATTTTAATGGAGTAAACTCAAAAATATCTGAATTGAGAATTCAAAGCCAAACAAATATCACAAACTATGAAATCAACAAGTTGTTGCACAAAAAACCTGCGACCACTCTTTCTATTAGAATAATATAATAACAGTGAGGTGTATATTCAAATTCACACACATGTAGGGGAATGGGGGAAGTCATTGTGTACACAAACAATTTATGCAATATGTACACGAATTGGTAAATTATATCAGCAATATGGTCTATAAAAAGAATGGAACGACAATAATAACAAGTACACATGGAATATTGAATCCATCAGCTAGAAGCAGACCAATAAACAATGGGAAGGACTGAAAAGTCTGTAAAGCCCGTGGGGGTGAACAACAACTTGTGAAAGATGATCACAGGGATCATTTAGTGTTAGTTTTTTGTATCCAAGGTTTTGGATGTGGTAGGGACACAACAAAAAAAAGTACCTCAGGATATCCCCATTTTCAAGTAGAATATACTGCAGTGTTGGGTCAAACGGCCCACACCAACTCTATTTATACTTGATGAAATTTAATAAACAAAAGGGAGAAGAAGAGTATTAAAATAAAGGTCACTCTGCCTTTAAAGTTAAAGGCTAAGAGGGATCAGTTCGTCAATAACCATGTCAGACAGCGGAACCTTCCTGGATCCCACAAGGAAGCATTACCCTATTGACTTCTAATTTAAGGAAGGTTCCTGGCATTAACGGGGAGGGCGGGTCACCGCCACCATCCGAAAGGCTGGGGTTTGCCTTTTAGAAGAGACAAGGGTTTGGGACCATGTGCTTATTTTCTTAGTGTAAACAAATATATGTATAAAAAAATGTAAATTTGAAGTAGGGGTTTAAATCATGCACATGGATCACGTATCTGTTCATCCATGTGCATGATTTAACAAACGATTCAATACATGTATCATTCGTTTGTAGAGAAAAAAGTCTATACATGTATGTGTAAAAATCAATGTTTATAATATATAATGTAATGGATGGTTTTTGTATACTTTGCAGGATCTTCACATTTTTCATGCAATTCATTCTTGTGTTGTAAGCTTGTCATCCATATAAACACAATTGAAACTTTTTAAAAATAAAAATAAAAATAAAAACCACTGACATGTATTATAGTCTACATAGAGTTACATATTTTGGTTATTTATCAATGTTTTTCAATTGATTGTTTGAAAACACAAATTTGTTATTATTATTATCAAATCTAAACTAGAATATACATACATACATACATACACACACACATATTTTACTCTACTATGTGTTTTACAAAATATTTAAGTTTTGATAAATAGACATAAAATATAACATTATCCTATGGTTTTAGATTATTAAACTATTTTATAAAAATTATAGCTCAAATTATAAAAAATAAAATAAAAATAAAATATATTAATAAATAAATGTATGTTTATCATTATTAGCCACTTAACTTCTAGCAAAAATAATTAATAGAATAAGTCTTTTGGAATAATTTTCTAAACTCTTTAATATTAAGTTTTTAAAAATTAGATGTATTATAATATTTAAGAAGTCATATACACAAATAAAAAAATAAAAAAATAATCATAATTGAATGTAAATTGATGAAAATTGTTTTTAAATTACTAATAAAAGACAACAGCCATGTATATAATATAATAAATCAAACATATTGCATAATTTCATCATAAAAAAAAGATATTTAAAGCTTAAAGTACAACATGAATTGGTAATAATATTCTACTAAAGAATAACAATGTTAACTCGCAACTCGCAATATGGAATATGCACTTAAGATAATTTATTAATAAAATATATTATTTTCAAGATTGTAAATTTTTTTATATTTTTTAAAATCATTATTAATTTATTAAATTCTATAATAGAAAAAATCACACCAAAGGATTTTTAGAGATTAAAGTGGGATATTATTTTATTATTAGAAAATTTATAAATAAAAAAATTAAACACTTATAAAAAAATATTTTCAGCACATGTTAAAATTATTGATAATTGATTTAACATTAGAAGATATTGTCATAGGAATTCGACTTTTAGAAATAAATGCAATAGATCAAACATCATATGTTAGTTTTAACACCATCTATTTTTCTATCAAGTCTTGTGATTCTTAAACTTCTATAGTTCAATTGCAAATAATAGAAATGATTATTATACTATTGAAATAAATTTAAAGAACTAAATTCATGATAAAATATTCCATTGAGATTTGTATTAAATATAAATATAAATATATATATATTTTTAATCAAGACCTTATAGTCTTAACTTTGTATCTTCAATATGTCAAATTGTAGACCTTTTTTAGAATCCGAAGACTTCAAATTTGAGTTTTTTCTCTTATTCTAATGTTATATTATTTCAAGTTGATAGCATTGAAACAAAAAGTTGAAAGATTATCTTATAAGGATGTTCTAAAGCTCTTTTTGAGATAATTTAATTAATTAATATTTATTAATAGTATAAATTATAATTATTATTAATAATTGAATAGGTCTATTCATATATTAATAAAAAAATCAACATATAATATACATTACAAGAATTTTTTAATAAATTTTTTATTTTAAATTAAATTTAAAGATATAGATTGTTAAATTTTTTAACATTTTTTTTTGTTAAGAAAAGAGATGATATTACAAACATACAATAAATTATAATCTCAAACATTATTTAATTTTTTAAAAATCTTTTAAATATTAATATATATTTAAAAAATCTATAAATATTTTAAGAATATTATAGAATATTTTTTTTAATTTCTTGAAATTACTTGTAGGACCTAATTAATATAATATAAATAAGAAGTAAAATAAAAGGTATTCCAATCTTACAAATATAAATTTAGATCAATTTAAATAGTTTTTTTAGACTTTTATCAAATATTATTTCTAATAAAATATCTCATTCTTCTTATACTTCCTAACCTCTTGATCATATGTCTGTGCAACCTTGACAAAGAACATGTTTCTAATTTAAGTTTAAATATTTTTGATAAAATTATTGAATTATTAAGATACATAAATATGATTTTTTTTTTGAAATTACTTATTATACTATGATAATGCCTCACCAAAGCCCCAAGAATGGATTGGTTTATAAGTTGGTATCAAATCCTTTATTAAAAGTGGTATTTCAACTTCCTATTCAATACATAGGTGTTGAAGAAAACAAATAGTTTGTCTTATCTCAACCTATTAACATAATTATTTTTTACTTAGGTGTTTAATTTAAAACTCTTTAGTTTGATGAAAAATTCTTTTTAGAATAAGACAACTACAATACACTTAATAATAAAAATTAAGTGGCTAGATTTTTTAAAATTTTTAGAGTGATTTCAAAAACTAAGCTAATAAAAAAATGTGCATTTGGTGTGGACTTTTTTTGTGGACCAATTAGTAAGTTGACCTTTAATCATCCTTCTTATTCTTAGATGATTGATGATGAATTTATGATATATATTCTATCAAACTTGGTAAGAAGTTGATTCAAAACAATACTCCCTCTATCAACCTTGTGGTACATAAGTATAGCTTATTTTTGGATCAAGACTTCTTATTTAATTAGTCTGATATTTGATCCAATCTCCATTCTTGTAAAGAAGCTATATTTGTTTGGCTCATTTAATACAAAGAGGTAGCAATCAATATTTGGAAGAGAAAATTTAGCCCTCATATTGATATTCACTATACTTTATGCCATCTCTAAAATCCAATATCTATTTTTTATAGATTTTGGAATTGTTATTAAGTTTATAACATCTAAGATTTGACCATCTTTCTTTTATACAAATTAACATCAAGTTCTTAGAAATGTAGGCCTTAGAAAGCCTTCTCCTATAAATAAGCCATTTTTGCTGAAGCTTTATTTACTCAATTTAAATATCTTTGTAAGATTTGGTCCTTATTAAGAAGACTTTGCTTATAGATTATTTGGATCTAGTAAAACAAATTTATTTTTAAGAAATGAAGTATGGAATAAATTCTAGACTAGAAGCTTGATTTCAAACTATCTAATTGAATATGGACAAATTTGCTGAAAATTTGTCACAAAGAAATTGGCAAAACATTCTAAACACAAGACTTCCTTTCTCAAGAGATGACACAATACATATTAGGATCTAGAATTGACACAATAATTAAATGGAACTATAAAATATCTTTTTGTGGTGTGATTTTATACAAAAGTATAAATATATTAGCTCTATTTGCTAATCCTTCCTCTTAGTACTCTTATCTTTGCCTTTTAGATATAAAAAATTAAGTAGTTTGATATATAATCTAAAATTAGTAATTAATAATATAATTGTGATTTTTAAATTACTTTTAAAATATTAAATAAGATTATTATATATTATTTTTATTTAGGTATATTTTCTAATAATTTATTAATATAAAATTAGATATATAAATTTAAATATAAGTATATTTTTAAATTTTAAATTTAATTTAATATAATTTATAATATATTATATAAATAATTAAACTAAATATGATAAAAATTTAAATTAATTTAAATTATTAAATTATTAATTGATAGCTAAAAATGTATAATGAATTGAAAATGGTACAAATTTGATAGATTTGCAACACCAAAGAATAAAAATGTTGTTGCAAATCTCAAATTTTTTAAATTAATAACAACTATGTAATTTTTTTAAAAAATAATATTTTAAAATAAAAAGATTAGAAAATCAAAATTCAAAGGCTATGTGTCAAAAGATAAAAAGACTTTGATTTATAAGCTCTTTAAAATTCTATATGGACTCAAATAATCTCCAAGGGCATGATATAAGAAAATAGATGAGTATTTTGCCTCACAAAGTTTAAAGAGCAATTATACAGATGCTAAATTTATTTGTTAAAAATTCTATTCGATTTATTATCATTGTATTATATATGGATGATTTAATTATACTTTGCAACAACAAGGGATTTTTTTTGAAAAAAAAAGAGTCATTTAGCCACAAAATTTGAAATGAAAGATTTAAGAAAAATCTATTATATCTTAGGTATATAGATTACAAAAGACCAAGAGATTCATACAATTTATTTCACTTAGCAAAAATATTTGAAAAATATTTTTGAAAGATTTGGCATAGAAGATTATACATCTTTAGTTATATCTCTTGATTCTAATAGCAAATTATCAAGAGACATGAGTCTATAATTTCATAAAGAATTTGAAGCAATGAAGGATGTTTCATATTAAAGTATAGTTGGTAGCTTAGTTTATGCAATGATAGGTACTTGAGCTGATATCATATATGTAGTAGAAGTTATTAGTTAATACATGGCAAATCCTAGCTTATAACATTGAATAGTTATTAAGTTGGTTTTTCAATATTTGAAAGGTATATTAGATCATGTGCTACAATATGATAGAAATTCTTTGACTTTGCAAATAATTGATTACTACAATGCAAATTATGCAAGAAATATTGATACTCAATGTTCAATTATTGACTATACATTTTTATTGGTTGGTGGTGCTATTAATTGAAATAGCAAAAAGCAATCAATGGTTGCATTGTCTACTATTGAAGTACAATATATGTCAAGTACTTATACAACAAAAGAAACAATTTGGCTTCACAAATTATTCAAAGTCATTGGATTTTCATGAGATAGTTCTATGACTATTTTTAATGATAATCAAAATTATATTTTTTCTTTCAAAGAATCTTATATTCTATGTTTGCATTAAGCATGTTGAAATTCAATATGACTTTGTTTGTAAGAAGATTAAGAATGATAAGATTGACTTAGTTTTTTGTAAGACTTAAGATATGATTGAAGATGTTTTGACCAAAGCTCTAACTTGTGAGAAGTATTATAAATTTAAGAAAATAATGGGAATCATCAAATTAGATTAGTTTAATATGTTATTAAATAAAAATATTAAAAGAATATTCTAATATATATATATATATATATATATATATATATGTAATTCCAATTAGATATTATATGTTTGACTAGTATGTAGACGGTTGATATTAAATTACTATCGGTTGACAACTTGTAGTTGTCATAAGTTGGTGGTACTACCATATAATCATAAGTGGCCTAACAAGATGATTATCTTGAGATCAAATAAACCTTGGTAATAAACTAGTTGTTAATATGTTTGCACTGAAAGTCCTTATCATTAAACTACGGATTTGTGCTATAAGAGCCTAAAGTGGAGGCTCACTTCATGTGATTAGTTTTCTTAAATCCTCTTTGATTAGATGGTGAGCTCATTTGTATTCACATTATTAAGATTCTATCTTAGTAATATATTTCTTTATATTTTCTTAGATGGTGTTTGTCAAGTTGGAAGAAAAAAGATGACCATTTATTCTATAATTTTAAAATTTAAGAGAATATAGTCATATTACAAATAGAATTAAAAATTCATGAGTATATAAAGATTTATTGAATATCATTGCACAAACCTATGAAACAAAAACTTCAAAATTATGATAAGTTGGTATATAAAAATCATATAGTAACCATTCAATAAGGTAAATTGAATCTAATACTTAAAAAACCTTAATAATGATTTTGTGCAAATGTATCATATATTGATTATGATAATCAATTAATGCACATCTAATCAAGAAGATTTATAAATTACTCAAATCCAACCATGATATAAGTACAAATATTAGGCTAATTTTATGTAATCAACAAAATTAAATAAAGCTACAAGCAACAAAGTGTAATAATGGATAAATATAAAATATTAAAAAATATAAATATAAATATATATATATATATATATATATATATATATATAATTATTGAATAAGTATAGTTAATAATACAAATTTAAGAATTTAAAAGTATATTTCAGGACAAGTTGTACAGTTTTAAAATTGAAATGGAATCAATAGTAGTGAACTATTCTTAAAATTTATTTATTTATTTATTTATTTTAATTTTTAATTTTTTAATTTATTTTTTAAAATTTTAATAATGAAGTAAAAAATTGAAACAATACATTGTAATTTTTTTTGTGTTTTAATCAAGTTTTATAAATATTTTTATTACACATTAAGATTAAAGTTCATAAATCTTTGCATATATATTATTGTCTATAAAATATATTATAACCAAAAACTCATATAACTGATTTCGAATGAAATCTGTAAAACATATTTGTCCGATTTTTAAATAAAACATACTATACATGATTATTTAAACAGTAAATTCAAATATCTTTTAATATGTTTACATAGCTTTCATCCATCTATCTTCTTAATTTTTAAGTTTAAGAGAACTGCAAATTTTGTACATTACTTATTTGGTACTCAATTAAGAAACATATACTCTAGTATTAAAATTTAAAAAGCCATATATTTTCTTTAAATGAAATCAACTATCATGTGTCATATCAAAATTTCTTTTATGTCTTTTATGTTCATTAATTTTACATTCTTTTTTGACAGAACCATTTCTATATTTTGTATTTCTTCTTACAACTGATTATTTAATCAATCAAACCGATGTATTTTTTTTAATATTTAACTGAATGATATTTTGAACTTACACACATATATATGTGCAATGCAATGAAGTGAATCAGGCAATGTACTATCAATATGCAGACTCCAATTGAAATGCAATCCAAACTGGAAACTCACTCTCCCACTCGCACCTACAGGTGCCACTAAATAATAATAATAAACACAAATTTGAAAAGGGAAGGAATAAGATGGGAACACTGAGAAAAGCCTCGAAGTCGTGGAACAGTACGTTGGGAACCGAGCATGTCGTTCCCACAAATGAGGGGAACCTGCTGGCGGACAACCACGCCGATTTCAACCTGGAATCTTCTCAAAATGAACAACGATTATACTCGGAATTGTCCTTAAGTCCCAATAGAGGTGGGCTGCCAGCGCTCAGGCTTCGGAAGCCAAGCATATCCGGATGCTGGTTATCGACAGCATTCGTCATCGATCGACGACGCCGACCACCTCGACGTCGAGGACATTGTTGGTGTGCGCTTTTATGTGGCGATCCGGAGCGCTGTCTCCTGGAACGATCGAAGGGCCGCTCCGTCGCGCCCAAGCTGCGCAGTCTACATCCCTCCTCTACGCCATCCTGGAAGCCGGCGCTTGGAGGTAAGCTATCTCAGTGGCCTGATCAATGCCGCCAGTAATTTCAATAATCTAAACTGGGTTTGCGTTATTCGGTTGCAGTGCTCCGCTGAGCCTCGAACAATGCGACAAGGTGGTTCTTGGCCTCGCCGTTCCGTCAGGTCCGGTGAGTGCAGGCTGAACAGTTGCAACGGGTGCTAGTTTCGGCGACGCAAACCCCGACATTCTGCTCGAATTCGATGTGCGGCACTACGCACGAGCTTCTAGTTCTGGTGAAGCCCAGCGAACCCCGCTTTTTTTCCTTTTCTGAAACATAAGCGGGGAAACTCCTTTGCTGCTTCATGAGGAGAAGAGTAGGTACAAGATTGGCCTCATATTTAAAGGTTCCTGATCAGGATGATAGACGTCAACTTTTAATAGGGGGGAAGTTTCAGTTTATGGAAGTTTCTGCATCTAACATTCCAATTTTGTCTTTTCTAACCTCAGATGTGTCATTTTGTGTGAGGTATTTAGTTCATTTTGTGGTTGTTTACTAGTAAGGCTAATATATTTTTTTTCCAACAAGCTTTGCTAAAATCTATGTGGCTGACCCAAACTATTTTCAACTTTGTTTTTTAGTCAAAGTTCATGTCTATAAATCATATTTTTGCATTTTTTAGATTTGCCAAGAAACATGTTTGGCTGCAGTTTATGCCTATAATATATATTGTTGCATTGTTAGAATTATGAAGAAACATGTTTCTACAATAAAGTGATCATGATATTTTTATGTTTTTGATGTAAGGAATAATATTATCTAAAATTGCTTATTGGAGGTTGAGCACTAGCTATGGTTTTTTTTTATAGTATTTTTACTAATCTATCTTGTCAGTAAATAGAAGCTCTTTTTATAAAAAGATAATTTTAATATTAAATATTTTTACTATCTCTCTATTTTTTAAATTTATTTACCTATATTTTTTAAAGTAATTTTATAACTTAGTTTTGAACTAAGCTTCTCTATAATACAAGTCTTCTTTTTCTCTTTCATCTATAGCCATGTTACAACATGACAACATATTTAAAAAAATAGTGGCATACAAATAACAAGGGAGGAAAAAAAATGCTCTCAAAGCACTGGAATCAACTTGTTGTTGGACTTTCTAGATGAGAGAGATCTTAGCTTCTTTTGGAACTTATTAACAAGAAGGTCAACTACACTTGACCAAGTTTATACTAAGTGAGTCTCTTCCAAATAGTTTTTCTTAACGTTACTCAAATCTTTTCTTTCACAATAAGCTTCAATGTTATGTAGCATAATCTTCAATCTAGGAATGCACTGGATACCTAGTTATAGAGAATTTACTTATAATTTATTGGCAAAATTTTAATAAATAATTTTTCTTTAATAAAAAATTAAATAATATGATAATATTATAAAAAATATAATATTAATAAAAATATCTTATATTTAAATAGGTTTATACATAAAGTTTTTCTTTGGCATGTTGAAAATATTTTAATACTCTTTTCTATATGAAATCAAAACTAATCAATTGTTAATAAGTTAGATTTTCAATAATTTTTAAGAAAATCCATAATCTCCTTTCAAAACCTCATCTTTATATCAAAATTTTATTATAGCTCCATATATCCATTTTTTCACCTCCATAAAATCTTGGCTCCTAAAAAATCCCTTTAGTTTGTACAAAATATTCAAATTGTAATAAAATCCTTCAATAGCTTATTCACCTACAAATGATTGATTTCTTCTTAAATTTTAGAATCCAATAACTCTTGATCTAGCTATTTAATTTTTATCAAATTTCTTCAAAGTATAGGTTATATCTTTAAGCTTCACCACAAGAAAATTCAATTATAAATTCACTTCTTATTATTTGATATCTTAAAAATCCTAGCAACTGCTTAAAACCCTAGTTTATAGACACGTAAGCACTATTTTTTTAATATCTCAAAAATCCAAAATTTTAATATTATAAATTTTTTGTATATAATTTTATAATATGAAAATATAAAATTTTAAAAATTTTGAGCCAAAACCTTATCAAATTGCTTAAGATATAGCTCAAAACACATCTACTTATTAAGCGGATGACTTATTGCCTTTAGATTACAACTACTAATTTCAACTCCCAATATCTCCTTTATTTTGGCTTGAAATTTATTAAACCATACATAAAAAATATAGCCAAAATAGTGTACTTTCTAATCTTTATTACCAATTCTTTATTGCTTTTTGTATGCATGAGTTATATCCCAAAGAGTGACAATAGGTACAAATTTGACACCTTAACTTTGAGAACCTATATCTCCCTCTTAAAAACTCTAAATCACTCAATTTTTGTACCAAAACTATAGCCAAAAACCTAAACTTGCTGATCCTAGTCTTTGATATTCAAATGCTCTTGAAAGAAAAACCTTAATCCCTAATAAGGCCTTAGGCAGCCTCCTTGAAGCCTATTAGGCATGACTTTTGGCCAATAAGAATAGAGATTTCTATCATCTATTTTCATTCATCTACTACTCTTTCTTATACTAAAAATTCTTTTCTAATCTTTTTTCTAATAAAATTTATATGATATGTATTTTGAATATCAAATAAAAGAAATAAAACAAGATTTCAAGAGTCACCAATATCTAACAAAGAAGACTCAAAATATATAAAGTTATTATCAATGTAAAATCAACCTCAAAAGTAACTATCAAAAAAAAAAAAGGTTGTATAAACCTCAACAATAGCCCTTTTAAATGGATCCTTTTTAAACTAATAATCTAATTATATTTTATAACCAATAAAAATTCACTGATATGGCTCTTATTTAGTTGCATAATAAATTATATATTAAATATATATATACAATATTTTCACATGGTAGCCAAACCACAATACAATATCAAAAAAGTGAGATTGACTCAAAACTCATGAAACAAGAGACTGAAATTTTAGATTGATTTACTACTATTATATACTTTGTTAGTGGAAAGCTAGCCAAAGATGATTTAAAAGATTGGAAGAAAAATATCAAACAAGAAGTAGATGGAGAATATTTTATTAAAAATAATATTAAACATAACTATTTATATTTATAAACTATTTCTAAAGAACTATCTTGGTACATTCTTATACAATCTCCATATTGCTCTATTCTCAACTTATATACTTTTTAGTTTTAATATCCTATATTTGATCTTTGTGCCATATAGCATATAGATGGTGTGTTTTCTTTGGGATCTTTTGAGATTTAGATATAGATAGCATTAAAAAGATTACCAGAAGAAATTTGTATTGGAGTTAGATTTAGAATAATTTTAGATCATGATTTGAACAATACAAGTTTATTGAAACTACATTATTATGTTGCTATGGATTTTGGAGTTAGTTGGGAATTAGAACTATCAATCAAAAATCCAAAAATATTACAAAACTTATCTTTATTGACTATCTTAATCTGCCAATTTGATATAGATTTTATTTAATTATTGACTATAAAATTGAAGATTGCCTTAAATTGGCTAAATCAACAACTTAATAGAAATCACAACAAACAAGTAAAGCCATAGTGCAATTGCTTAAGCTTTCTAAATCCTTTCACAAGATGACAACATTTAATATACTATCAAATAAGATTTCGATTCAATATGGATATGTAGCTAAAGAGGTGGATACAAAAACTTTATTTCTATAAAATATAAACAAAAAGAAGCAAGATTAGAATCTACAAGGAGGAAAAAAACCCAAGAAGCCTTCTTTTTTAGACCTCAGCATAAAAAAAACTAAAAGGATTGTTTCATTAAATTCTATTATAATTTCAGATTCACTTTAAGAAAAAAACAAATCAAATGTATATTGAAGTTGCTCTTATAGCCGTTTTAAGTAGAAAGGTGATGAAAATCATTGGTACTTTCAATTATATAATACAACTCTTAAATCATAAAAATCTACTAATGATAATTAATTGACATGAATTAAACAAAATAAAGATGATATAAATGATAAAAAACAGTTGTTAGCAATCTCATTGACTACAATTTCGATAAAGGTTCAATTTAGTACATTGGTAGCATTTTTATTAATCAAGGTGATCCTATCCTATTTAGATTAGATGATGGTAATACTAATGAAAAAATTTACATCATTAGTAAGAGACTAAGGTTGCAGTTGAATTCTTTTGTTAAGATAGTGCTCTTTGTCCTAATAGTGATTTACTTGGATCAATAGATACAATCAATATTAATCTTTTATAATTCAAAAAAAATCAATAAAAATCAAGGATTAGTTCCAATATTTTGATCTTCAAACTTTCTTTCTAATAATAAAAGATAACATAATAATGACTACTAAAATAATATTGTGAAAAAGAAATAAATAAAGCTAGTGAATACTTTTGATTTGAATCTCAAGATTCAATCCAAAATTTTCTAAGCTCAAATGCATGTGACAACCAACTCACATCATTTAGGCAAATTCCATTCAACAATAACAAGTGGCTATGACAACAATAAATATGTAGTGTTGTCTTTGATAATTCTTATAACAAGATAGAATGATTATTGATTCAAAGCTGAGATTTGATTTAGAGCCAATTTTATATATTCAACAATACAATACTTTGAATTTTAGTTTCTCAAAAGTTAAGGTTGGGTCTTTTCTTTCATCTTTTAAGATATATTATAATAATAATCTTTCCATCCATAATTAAAAAAACTTTTATTTCAACCTTTCTTTTTATTTACATAATATTGATTTGAAAGATTATGGAAATAAGAATATTATGAGCTATCCTAAGATTTTTTTTTTTTTGAGTTCTTTTGGCATAAAAAGAAATAAAAAAATGAATACTTTTTTTGAAAATTGTACAAGGTCTAGATTACATAGAAGACAATTGCTCATTAATGATAATCAATTCTTTTTTCCTTGATATTTGATAGAATTAAATATTTTATTTTACAATGTGTGGATTAAATGATCTACTAAAATTACTTAAATTACAAATCTATATCCAAAATATAGCATCAAAATATATAAGAACACAAGTTGTGTAGCTCAAGGATATAAGATTTAGATTACAATTTACAACCTAATGCATGTTTTTTTAAATTTTATTTTAAAAGGTGCTCAAAGATATATAAACAACCTTGATGGAGTAGATATTGGAGGAGTTTGTATCCTAGTATTTCTTTCTATTAAACATCTACTTTATAATGTGGACTTTTTTATATATAATAGGATTCTTTAAATAATTCTTAATGATATCTTTGAAAATTCTATTAGTATCATTAATATTTGTGCTTCTAATAAATATCAAGAATCCAACCACATATACTTAGATCTTGTGGAATTGTAATCTCTTAATAATTTTTATATTTTTAGAAGTGACTAGAATATAATAAAATTTATATGTGATAAAATTTCTTTTTGTAGAAGAATCCTTGTAAGAGATGAAGAAAAAAATTAAAACTTTTTAAAATCCTACTTTCTTTGTGAAGATGCTTTTAAATATGAAAACTTTTTAAATTATTTATAGAACAACAAAAAAAATAGAATTTAGGTACTTACTAAGTCAGATAGATTTTATATTAGTTCTTTTTTTGTAAATTGACCAAATTTATGATTATTGAATAAGAAGAAATTACATTCTTTTCAATCACCTTCTTATTAAATTTTAGTTTCAACTTTAAAAGTCTAAAACTAGATCCTCCAACTTCAAAATGAATATTTTTTATTTCAATGATCATTATATTTTTTAACAAATTAATGAATTTTAGACTCAATATAATAATAGAGAATCTTTTTTTCACTATATGCAAATGTCGATTTATTTTTAAAAATCTTTTTGTAAAGAATATATATTTTTACTTATAAGAAGATTCATTAAATTAAAAAGCCAACTACAAGAGGCTCACTTTGTTCTTCATATAAATTCTCAAGATATTAGTCTTCAATCTTGTCTTCTAATTAATAAATTCAAATAACCCTCAATTAATTTGAAGATTGGAAATAAGAAAAATATACCATATAAGGTCATTGAGAATATGAATAAGGACTTATCTAAGCCATTTAATATGTATGAAATTGAAGAAGTTATCAAAAAAATGGCCAAAGACAAAGCACCTAAATCAAATAGAGTAGATATTGAATTTTTTAAAATCTTTTGGCATATCATTGATAATGATTATATTTTAATGATTAACCATACTTTAGCTACAAGTCAATTTCCTCATTGTATTATCAAAGGATATATTGCCCTTTCACAAAAAAAATGATAAAACAAAGCTAGGTAATTGGAGGCCCATCATCTTACTTAATACTTTGTATAAAATTTATATTAAAATAATCCAACAATAGCTCTAAAAAATTCTTGTGGGAGTGATCTACTTTGACCAAATTACCTTTTTTCTTCTATAGTTTATTTTAGATAATATATTAGTTGTCCAAAAAATCATAAATTAAGCTAAGACTTTAAAACAACCTCTTTTCTTATTAAAAATTGATTTTTTTAAAGTCTATGACAAAGTCTCTTGGAACTTTATATTTAAAGTCTTAAAAAAAATTAGATTTGATAATTCTTTTTTTCATATGATTAAAATTAGTTTCTATGATAAAAATATAATAGTTGATATTAATAAAAATTTTACTAAATACTTTCTAATAAAAAGAAGCATGAGATAAGGATGCCCTTTGGCTCTATACTTCTTCATATTGGTTGACAAAATTCTTAATATTACTATTCAAAAGGTTGTCACTCAATACTATTTACAAGATATTTTTATTCCTTGAAGCTTCAACCAATAAGTTATTAGCTAATATGCTAATAACTCCACTATTACAATCAAAGAAGAAGAAGCAAATTTTTTCTATTTTGTAAATATAATCAAGCTTGGCTTTGGATTTAAAAATAAATTAGTTCAAATTTGTCATATTTTAGTAAATTAAAAATTAATTATTTTGGCTTAAATTAATCAATTTTATTAGATATAAATATTTAATATAGATACCAGCAAACTCTTTTGAATTTTTTTGATATTTTTTTAAATATATAAAATATTGATCAATTATTTATTAATAGAATGATATTAAAATTAAATCATTAGTATTCTATTAAAATCAATATGGCAAGTAGAGCCATCATTGTGAACAACATCTTTCTTTTCTATATTTCTTCTTAGTCATATGGTATTAGGGACATACACTTTGGAAATTTACAGAACCTTCTAGAATATTTTAGAAGTTTCTTTGTTAGTAGAAGTTGCTTGAAAAGCTTCCTAATTGGTGAAAGTAGCTTAAAAAACTTTGTAGTTAGTAGAAGGCACTTGAGAAGCTTCTTAGTTTGATGGAAGCTACTTAAAAAGCTTCCTAGATATGGATATATATTGGAGTTGAGGTTGAAGAGTTCTTCAGTCTCGACAATGCATCTTATGAAGTTCTAGTTCACATTTCTTGGTATTGTTTGTATACTCATCCAGATAATTCAAGTCCTTATGGATTTTTTTTGAAAGCTCTTTTTAATTCAAGTCTCTTGTTTTTATTCTTATGTTTTTGTCAATTTGTCAAAACTGCCTTCATCTTCAATATTAGAGTTAGATCCTTCTTATTAGAGAGTATATTATCCCTCTTCTTGAAGGTATATTAGTGCTTTAAAGGTTACGGATTATCCTCCTCTAAACTGATATTATTTTCTTATAGATTTATTTATATTTTCCTCTTAAAATAGCTAGAAATTAAGACATTAGTATAATCAAATCTTCTAAGTCCAAGTTAGATGCCATCATAAGAGCTCTTATTACTTTATCTACTAAGATTACAAATAATGAAGGGATTGTTGTAAAACTTTATAATAGTGTAACATTAAAAGTACCACAACCTAGACTGCATCTACCTCCAATTTCTGCACTTGAAGATACATTACTACCTATGTTGTATCAAAAAAATCTACCTATTCAGCAATATAAAGAGTCTCACATTAATCTTCTAAAAAAATATGATGGTACATATTTTAAGTTATGAATATTTGTAAATAAAATTATATTGATAATAATTTTACAATCTGATATGTATTCAACAAAAGAATCAAAGACTAGATTGGTTAGTATCTTATTTATGAGATAAGCATTATCATGGTTTATTTCCTTATTTGAAAAGAGATCACCAATTTCAAACAACTTTGAAGCTTTCATCGAAGTATTTGTAGAAGCATTTGGAAAACATGATAAGACTTGTTAGGCAACAACCAAGATCTGAGCATTATAAAAAGATGCACACTCTATATTAATTTATGCATCCAATTTTAGGCAACTAGCATGTGATATCAATTGAGATGAAAAAGTCTTAATGAGTCAATTCTATTGGAGATTAAGAGATGATATAAAAGATTTGTTATTATTGCTTCAAAATTTACAATTGCTCAATAAAGCCATCAACCAAGCTATGAAATATACTAATTGACTATTTCAATATTATCAAGATTAACATTTATAGACTTTAACAAGATAATATGCAATCCAATACAATCTTGTATTAAAGACACAAACTAAAACAGATGCATAAGTTAGTAAAAACTATGTTAAAAAAAAATAACAAGATAGAAATAAAAAATATATATATATATTCAAGAAGAAACTGGAATGGCTATCGCCAAAGACTAGAAAATACATAAGACTCTTGAATTAGATTAGAAGCAAGAAAAGAGTTGACAAGAGTAAAGAAGGCTTCACTCTTGTCTCTATATATATATTATTTATCTAAGAACTATATGGCAATGTTCTATAGGACCTCCAATACGTGTCTAATTTGCAAGACACATATCAAACTTGTAAAATAAGTTTCTTACATGTGCACCATGTATTTAGCTTGTTCTACAAGCTACCAACATGTGCGACACATGGCTAGCTTATTCCACAAACTATTAATATGTGCAATACATGGCTACCTTATTGGCCAAGTTTTTAACCTATCAATCACAAATAAAAATATATAAAGGTGATTCCACGTTTATAAAGCTTCTAGAAAGCTTTTTTATGAAATATTATCAAATTAATTTATTTTACTTCTATCAATCTATATTAATTAGATAATTACTAAAAAAAATCTTATGTCCATAACATTATCCCTCCTTCTAGGGACAAGTTTGAAATAACCACCGCTCTTCATGAAACTTGTCCCTAGAAGGAAGAAGAACATGTTGTTCTTGAAGGTCTTCATTTCTATTTCGTCATCTTAAAGGTTGTGATAGTCATAATGTCTCATTTGATAAATCAGCAAACAATGGTTCTTGAGCTAAATTCGTTGGTTGTTGATCCTCCATCTCTTTAGTACAATCAAATCCAAGGAAATAGCAAATAATGATACCAGATAGAGTGAAACATCTATAGAATTCGTTTTACTTTATAACAAAGATATTTTATCTTGATTTTGATAGATGTTGTCTATGAAACACATTGACTTTTGCTAATGCGTTTGTTAGATTTTTGGATGGCACCCATGTATATTCTTTAATATGATATCCGCGCTAATGTACAAGATATTATAGTTGATTTTCACGTTGTCTTGAATCTAAAATCTCTTCTACGTCAAATTCTTCATTATTGTCCACTTCTATAGAAGGCGGTGGCATTTGTTTTTTTCCTTCTATATCCACTATCTTATATGGCTTAAGTAGTGATACATAGAATATATGATGGATCTTCATAGATTTTGGTACGCATAATCGATAAGCAATTGGATTGATTTGTCTACAAATTGAAAAAGATCCAAGCCTATGATAATCTAGCTTATCAAAAGGTGAATAGTCTTGATATTACGATGAAATAATCATATCTTATCGCCCATGTGGAATTGAGGTTGTTCTTTAGAAAAGACATTTGCATTGATTTTTTGTCGTTCTTGAGCTTTCTTTAATTGTGCCTTCATTGTTGTATGTAGCTCTGACAATTGATTTGCCAAATCTTCTGTTACAAGATTATCAATTTTTAAAAAATCAAAAGTATCAAGTTGTGGATGATAACCATAATTTGCAAAGAATAGAGTTTGTTGAGTAGACAAATGTATCGAATTATTATAAGCAAAGTTTGCCAATGTCAAAAGAGTTGTCTAATCATCTTGATGATAATTGATAATATATCTCAAATATTGTTCCAAAACTTGATTTACTTGTTCCGTTTATCCATCAATTTGAGGATGGAAAGCTAAAGATAGTTTTATATCCACCTTCAATATTTTGAAAAGGGTCCTTCAAAATCTTAATACAAATTGTATTCCTCTATCTGAAATAATATTCCTTGATAATCTATAATAACAATAGATATTATCAAGGAAGAGTTTAGCTATTTCTTCACCTATAATAAATTTTGTATACAATACAAAATATGCCATCTTAATAAAACAATCTTCAATCATGAATATAAAATCATATGAACTTGATTTTAGAAGATTCGTGATAAAATCCATAGAAACAAAAGACTAAAGTTGTTCTAGTATAGGTAATAGTTGGAAAAGTCCGTAAGATTAGTATCGAGGAGTTTTCAATCTTGAACAAATGTCACATGACTATACAAACTCTTTAATACCCTTTCATATCTAAGGCCACCAAAAATCTCTTGATATTAGCTCTAAAATCTTATTACATCTAAAATGTCCTGTTGCAAGGAGGTTGTGACAAGCTTCTAGAGTACGTACTTGTGCTGTACCTTTCAGAATATATAGGCAGCCTTTGATATAGAATAGATCATTCTTAAATTCAAACTTAGAAGTATCAAGAGATTTAGATGAATTATTCTTAATTTCATAGACAATAGGGTCCAAAAATATACTTGACTGAATTTGCTTAATAAAATTTGAATCAACATTCAATATTGATTTCATTGCTAGAAGATGAAATTACTCCGGCTTCAAGAAGCTCTTTCTTTATTAATCAAAAGCTAAATCTTCTTCTTTTGGTATAAGATAAGAACTTCTAAAAAAAGATATTGGACAAATCTTATTATTTTTCTGGCTGATAGGTGATAATAAATTTGAATCTTAATAAAGACATGCTCCAACGAGCTTGACAATGATTCAGTATACGTGTTGATATAAAATATTCAAGATTCTTGTGATCCGTATACATGGTGAATGGATTAGAAGCGTCTTTCAGATAGTGTGTCACGGACATATACATAGTTATTTATATGATCAGATAGAACTAGATAAAAGAAGGTAAAAGCAGGTTAATTCTATAATATCTTTAGAGAAACTTCCTAGAAATTTCATAGACGCTGCATTGACTTTATAAGTGTCCATAGTAGACTTTTGGAAAACTTGACTTTCATATATCTTTAGAAAAACTTCCTAGAAATTTCATAGACGCTGCATTGACTTTTAAAACTTGGTCAATAAGTTAGCACATATTTTTATGTTGGTAACGAAAAAAAGCTAAATACATGGCGAACATATAGGAAACTTGCCTTGCAAGTTTGACACGTGTCTTGCAACTTGGACACGTGTCTTGTAAATTGGACACGTGTTGGAGGTCCTATAGAACGTCGCCACTTAGCTCTTAGGTAGATAGTATAAATAGAGACAAGAGTGAAGCCTTCTTCACTCTTGTCAACTCCTTTCCTGTTTCTAGTTTGATTTCAAGAGTCTCTAGTGTCTTGTCATTTGGCAATAGCCATTCCAGTTTCTTTTAATATATACACTACCTTGTTTCTATTTTGTTATATTTCTTTGAGAGTGTTTTTCACTTACTTATTTGCTTCCGTTGAGTTCTTGTCCTTGACAGATTGACAAGAGTACACTTACAATATCAGAGCTTTGTCTTTTCTTGAGTAAGAGTGGATTACCCCTTTCTCTTGACAAGACATAAGCGTGTTAGAAGTTGCGGATTACCCACTTCTAAACTGATATTGTTCTTAGTATTTTCTTTGTTATCAAGTCTTTCTTTTTCTTTTTCCTTGAGCAATATCACATAGTTCTTTTCTTCTTAGTGTTATTATGGCAGAGCTTATCGAAATGAAGACTGCAATGGCACAAATGCAAGAACAATTAAGGGAGTTAATGCTTGCAATGCATCAACTCAATCTACCACCACAAGGAAGAACAAGAATAGCAGAAAGTAGAGATGTAGAGATGATTGGAGCTGCTTCAACACCTGCATCAAATCACATTCCTTCTCCAATTGTAGAACACCCTGTAAGCGCCAGAGAACCAAGAATTGCCTTATCCGAGAAATTTGATGGTACGAGATCAAAGTTTCGAGGGTTCATCAATCAAGTACAATTGGCAATCGAACTTCAACCGCAAAGCTATTCAACTCCAAGATCACAAGTCAGGTTTATTGGAACTCTACTTTCTGGTTCTGCATTATCATGGTTTTCATCTTTTCTTGAACAACGAAATCCCATACTGGACAATTTGGAAGCTTTTTTGGTGGAGTTTCGATCTATGTATGGTGAACACGATGCAGCTCGTGTTGCAACAAACAAGATCCGAATTTTACGACAAGGAAACCGCTCGTAACAGTGTATGCTTCACAATTTTGACAACTTGCAATCGATATCAAGTGGGATGATGCTGCACTCATCAGTCAATTTCTTTATGGATTGCAATATGAAGTAAAGAAATTGATGCTCAATTTACCTGATCCTCAAACATTGAGTCAAGCAATCGATTTTGCTGTAAAGTGTGACAATCGACTTTTTGAGTTTCAATCCGAGAATCGTACAAGGGAAACTCAACGTTATTACTCAATGGCAACATCTTCACCAAATGTACATTCGGAAGTAGAAGACATGCAAATTGACACAGTGCATTTCAAACCTCTTACTGAGCAAGAAAAGATTCGTCGTCGCCAGGGAGGATTATACTTATATTGTGGAGAACCTAAGCACACTGCTCAACATTCCCCAAAGAAACGACGCAACTATAAAATGAGGGGTACGGCGGTCAAAGGAGACAACATGTTGGAAAACAAATTTGTCTAGCTATAATAGGGACCGTGCAGCTGGAATCTTGTATAATTCCTAAAGAAGGTCCTATCCTCTCTTCAGAACCCTCTCCTTGTTTTATAATAGAACTATATTTAGGACCCAAAAACCACAAAGCCTCTGCTTTATTAGATTTAGGAGCCTCAGCATGTTTTTTAGATGAACAATTTGTTAGAAGTCGTAAAATACCTCTAGTACAAAAAACTAAACCTGTACATGTAGAAGTCATAGATGGTCGTCCATTGTCTTCTGGAGATGTCACTCATGAGACCCACCCTATAAAAGTAACAATAGACGGTCATAATAGTTACGTAACCTTTAACATAATTAAATCTCCGTCTAATCCAGTTATTTTAGGTCTATCATGGTTAGAAAAATATAATCCTAAGATAGATTGGAATTCTCGTAGACTTCATTTTTCTCAAAACGTTATTAACACTTCCGTTGACCAAGTAAAAAGCTATAAGTCTAGTATAGTAAAACCCGTACTTATAGGTGCAAAAGCTTTTATGCATGAAGCAAAAGGAGGATCATCTTTTGCTATTTATGCCACACCCGTCTCTGATAGTAAAAGCACTTCAAGTGGCTTTCCAAGCCAATACCAAGATTATCAAGATGTTTTTGAGAAGAAAAATGCCGATATCCTTCCGGAGCATCGTTCATATGATTGTTCAATTGATCTCAAGGAGGGATCTCAACCTCCATTTGGACCAATCTACAGTCTATCACAAAATGAGTTAAGCGGAAGCTCAAAAGGTATGAAGAAAATCGTAAGGGCTTATGCATGCATTATGCAAGCGGGAGGTCAATTCTATTT